>JAQIXX010000209.1:0-78499 GCA_034700605.1 Willowsia nigromaculata | reverse complement strand
GGGATGGTAGAACACCACTACATAAACGACTTTCAGTGTCATGCGTCGACGTTCTTTCAGAAACCATCACACTTTTATCTCAGGTGCCAGTTAACTTTAATGTAAGAGATAAATGGGGAAACACTACGTTGTTAGGTGCGCTCTATGGGAATCACCCATTAGGATACATAAAATGTCTTGTGTTGCATGGAGCTGATATAAATAAATGTAATAATGAGGGACAAAGTGTTCTTCATATAGCAGTACAAAACAAAAACCTTGAGGTAGTACGGTATTTTGCTGAATTGGGAGCCGACAAAAATAGTCGCACCAAATTTGGTGGGAGACCATTAGATATAGCATTGTCTCAGGTGGAAATTGATTCAGATCCTAAAATAAGAGAAATAATTAATATATTATGTCCTACTGAGTAATTTAAGGTAAGTTTTTAAGTACAAAAACTTTACTTACAAAGTTTTTTTTGAAGGTTTTGACTTGTATAAAATAAGCAAACGATAGTGGGCTGTTTATTGTGAAATACATGGCTTGTCTAAATTATACAGTTTTGTGCATTTATCATTTTATGTGTGTAAATAAACGTACAATTTCCCGATTACTTTTCAATCTTATCATTTTACTTTTGTTGTGTGTAAGCATAAGATATAAATGTGTTTGTAAATTTTATGCTCAAACTATAAGTATGTAACTTCTATATTATGTTTTAAATTGTTTCCTTTTAATAAGTGTAATAATAGTAGACAATAATATTGGCATTGTTAATAAGAATTGAATGTAATTTTTACATCTTAATTAAAATGTCCGCTTTACTTGCAACTACTTAAGTAGACTTCACTTATTCACCAAGATGCACGACCGATGAATTATTATAACAACAATTTGACTAATGATGGATAGGTTGCTTAAGTAATTGATGTCAAAAAGAGTCAATTTATTTCTAGGTTTTCATGACTTTCATGGATTATAAAATCGTTGCTTAAAGATTTTACACAGACTCACCTTCACAAAGTCTCGATTTTAAGCATTAAACATTAGTTAGAGTTTAGCGGCACTTGTGTTCAACATTTGTTTCACTTCAATGTGATTCTTATAAGGATTTGTCTAAATGCTTACTAAACAAAATTTTATCAAAGTGTTTATCAGCAATATGAAACAAACACGTGAACGAAAAAACATTGATGGACACAAGGAAGTTTTAAACTTACCTGCTCACATCTGATAATGTTTTTCTTAGTTATTATTACCAAATTTAAGAATTTGAGTGGCGATACAATCATGATTTTTGTACTTATATTCTTAGGATGTTCTAATTATGTCATTTTAATAAATTTTTGCAGCAATTTTTAGATTATGCAGCTACCTTCACAATCAGTATCTCAAATAAACTTGTACAAGTCACAATTTAAAATCTTTTCCCCCCAGGCAAAAATTCTTACTCGTCCCATTGGTTTTTCTGGAACTGTTGTAAAAAATTTCGCACGGTTAGTCAACAAAATTTATCGTACAAGGACGCTTTGGAACTACGAGTGCAGTAACAATAGCTGCATTGTGTTCAAGCTGATCAGTTTGATTAAACTATTTTGCGTATTTACTGAGCACTTTTACTGTTTAAATCCGATTTCTAAAATAAAATTGGAATATTTTTTGGATCGCTGGTAAAATATTTTGTACATTTTATCCAAACAATTTATGCAAAGTACTCTCCTTTATGTGGTACATATAAATCGAGTTAATAAAACAACGTTTTTTAGTTCGAAGTTGCAAGTTTTAATTTGTTCGTTAAATGCAATGAATGTAGATATTGAAAATAAATTACATATCAGAAAATTTGTGGAACAGCTTAACAATGGATATTTCTCTAAAACAAGTGTGTATTTGCTTGATAGTAAGTAATTCTACAATCCTTGTGTAGAAATCCCCTTTTATTTAATGCTCATTGAAAACTTGATATCTATTACTGTTTTTGAAAAATAAAAGGCTAAATCGATTCTTTATTTAGACGTGTCCCTGAGGCCAGGGTATAAAGGGTCATAACATGCTTTACTCAAATTATTACAGTACGAATTTAAATACTTGGGAAAAAGTTTCTTGCCCGCTAAAATAAAAAGAATTCCACCTCGTATAGATTATCTTCCATCTAATCGTCATGTTTTAGGTGGAAAGAATCCACGGTAACTTACCACTTAAAAATTGGGTCATTTCCACCTAAAATTTGGTCATTTCCACCTAAAAATGGGTCATTTTTACCTAAAAATGGGTCATTTACACCTAAAAACTTAAACTTTTTCTTAGAGCCAGTCAAGATTCTAATTCAATATGCCTAAAAATATGAAAATATGCTTATCAAATACTAAATAGATGCTTCGAATATGCTGGTGTGCAAATGTAAAGAATAAACATGAATATGGTCATTATCATACATTGGCAGTTTTCATCTACTAGTTTTTTGTTTTTAGATATTTTTATGTATTTATATAGCTTTATAATATTTTTGTATAATTTTTAGATTGAACTAAACAGTCAATACAAGTTTTGATAATGAAACATCAATTATTTCCTACTTAACGAAGACGATTATTTGTTGGTCTAACTCTGCGAGCTTTTTTCTCAAGCACATAAGCCCTACCTTTGAATTAATGTGACTTCTTTAAACTTTTATTTATGGTCTGCAACTTTTTCGGTTTTTGAGTCCGCCGTGATTGTGGTTAATGAAAGTATTAAGCTTCAGCATAAGTAAGCTTATTTAAGCTTTCACTGCAAGTATCACATAGTGAATGAAATAATTGCAGTTTTGTAAAAGCCATAATGTTGTCCTAAAATTTAAAAATGCAAATATATGAATTATTCAGTAGTAAAATGCAATAAGCTGAAACTGATTTAACAGAAAAAATGGGACTTATGAATAAATGGGAACTATTTTTGTTCGAATTCAAATAAGGTATTGTTGTATTAGGAATCATTAAGCTTAAGACCCATGTTATGCTTTCATATTGGTAGACAAAACGTTCCTGTAATGTAAAGTTCAAATTTCAGAATACCACACTCTGTAATATATTGAATTACATTGTTTTAAAGTCATATAACGTTGTCTGCTAGGCTAGAATAGAAAGAAGTTTAAGTATTTAAGAGGAAATGACGCATTTTTAGGTGGTAAGTTACCATGGATTCTTTCCACCTAACAAATGACAATAAGCGGGAAGATAAACTACACGAGGTGGAATTCTTTTTAATTTAGCGGGTGAGAAATCTTCTCCCTAAATGTTTCTTCTCATCGATTATGGGGTTATATTTTGTTATATTTTATATTATATTTATATTTTGTTATATTTTGGTGATCGAGAGTAAGCTGCCTCATGCAGATGTCATCGCTCACTGGTTTAATCCCTCCAAATTTGTAATTTACCAGATTACCCACACAATATTTTTTCCTGTCACGTTTTTTACCTGACATAAACCCAAAATCGTTTACTTTGTTATTCTAGCTGATCTTCTGCCAAATTTGGTTGTGACAAAATTTTATGAATTCGTTGATCGAGTTGGAAAAATTTATCATCATTTTACGCAAAAGCTCCGGGTAATTTTACGTACAGCTTAACTTTTGTGTTAAATGTATTGACCAGCCTTATAAATGAGAAAACATAACTCGACGAAACTCGTGTTTTAAGTGGAATATTGTTGTATTTACTGGAGTGTTGAAGCTTCCAAACAGATGAAAACATTGAGGATGTGAGGTGGTAGTAATTTGTTGAAGAAGAATGGGCATCTTGTGGAAATTGTACTACTTTTAGAACGCTTAAAACAATAATTGTACAAACAAAGGAATGTTAAATGGAGAGAATATTTTTGCGTGTGTTGGAGCAATTGTAAGCTTGACAACAAACAGTGTTGTGCTATGGAAACTGGCAAACGTGGGGAGCTCGGGGAATAGTTTTATAATTGCTGAAAACATCTGGAGTGTTCTACAAAAAGTGCTTTTATTTTGTAATCTGTCGCAAGATTCGTGAAAAAAATTGACAGTGCACGGACTGTCTTGAAAAGCACGCATCATCTCTTAGGACTGTATACTCAATATCTTTATCTCTGTGGATTTGCTTGGAAACCAAGCAACTAGTAATTGGGAACCAATTCGTCTTAAAAATAATGTACAAAGAAAGGGTGCGCAAAAGTACTGCATACATGCGTTATACTTTTATTGATTTTTCTGACAACTGGTATATTAGTTGAAATTTTTTAGAGATTGGTGGCTACGGATTTACAACAAGTTTAAATACAAGTTGAGGAGGGTAGTCTTGTCACATGTTGGACATTTGTCAAAGCTTGAAACGACAGAATATTGTGAGCTTCATTAGCACAAACATTTGAAAGTATTTGTTATAAGTGCAAAACAATTATATTTTTTAAAGATATTTTCAATTTCAAGCGTTGAGCATAAATGTAAACAAAAAAAATTCTGATTAGGTGTATGTACTCAGAATATTCGTTCTATATGACTGAATTCTTTAGCTCAAAGTAAATAATTTTGCTATCACTGATGATAATAGAATTTTAATGATTGTTAAATACCGGACAACCTCACATAAGTACATTGAGATTCTTCACACACACTAACAAGTCGTTTTATATTTCAAATATTTTATGTTTAGAAAACTACTTCATATTTAATCACAAAATGAAAATAAAGTACTATGAAAGGGACGAATGATAATAAGATCTTACGTACCGCTTTATAAATTCAACGGCGGATTCGGTTTTTGACATTTTAATACTTGGCAAACATATTTATCAATGACATTCATTAAAACAATACAAATCAAATTCCTAAGACCAAAGCTTGTTAGAAAATAACATTTGTAAACATCTCAATATCAAATTCAATTTATAGCTCGAGGAGCAGTAAGTATTTTCCCCAAAACTTGCTGAAGAACTGGTAGTTAATTCTGCTTGTTCTACATTTGCTTTAGGTTGCTTCAAATATACATATAATAAATATCCATATAATATTTTCACCCTGTTTAATAATATAAAAATGTGTTAATAATAGAAATAACTTATTGAATTTGGGGATTATATGCAAATAATTACATGTTATACAAGCACGGAAAGCAGGAGGCAAATTCCGCTAGATATGGTACTCAAGTAGACGCATTCTTTATAGAGTTTCAACAAATTTTAAGACTCAAACTTAAAGGTAAAATGCTTATTTTAATTGCTCTTAGTTAATGTAACGGAATATCATCGGAATTCAAAACTAAAATTTTCTATTGATATACACATCACTCATTGTTGTCAAAAACAGCATTTTCAAGCAAGCAAATATTTTCTTCATACGCCAGCCTAACTGTTATACGCATCCGCGGCATATAAACCAAACGCCAAACATACTTTTAAATTATTTTGATTGAGGCATAATGACCATAAAATTGTAAAGTAATAATGAAGCATTAAAAAGTTCCAACTTGACGATTTGTGTTAAAGCATTGCAGTTATGTTTTGTGTGTTGTATGCAAGCCGTGCCTGAGACATGAGTTTACCGTGCTAGAATTACTGTGCTGGGTACATAGTTTTTTTTATCGTGCTGAGGATATATCGTGCCGCTTCACGGCAATCTGAGCTCTTGCGGTCCTGGAGTAAAACGAAATTATATAGCCAGGTATATAAAACTATATAATCTGCAAATGAGCCTTTGATTTGCATAAAAGGGGTTTTTTGGTTCATGTACCTTTAATACCTACATAAACGACCCTTTTATGCAAATAAAATGTTCATTTGCATAGACTCTCCGGAGCTCTGACGGCAATGTGCACGTGCAGAAAGGAAGCTTTATTTGCATTTCAGTCTTGCTTTTCATTCACTTCCCATGCCAATTTGCGAAGCAGGTCCACCCTTGTTTTAGATCAGATGACACGGTCAAGGATTGGTTCTTGGACAAGCTGCTAGTCAATTTAATTTTCAAACCCTTTTTGAGTGTTGTATTCCTCGACTAAAGTAAAACAGTTCAATTAAGTGCTTTATTAACAAAAATAGAAAATTGTTAACAGATAATTAAGTGTGTGATGGTAGTTAACTCACATGCAATCGTGGGCAAACGAGATATTTACACCACCGAGTAGGGCTTAAAAATTACACGGGATAGTGAAAATAATTGCTATTTAATTAATTAATCACTAAACTAGTGCAATTTACTACATAATTAAGCGCAATTTCAAAGTAATTAGTCAATTAAGATGAAAATTCTTACAAATTTAATCAATTGCACACAATACCCACGTATAATTACAGTGATTAATTAATTAAATAACAATTAACTGTTTGTAATCTAATTATTTTTTGGATAATTGTGTAATTATTACTTACTACAGTTTTAGTATAGGCTATGTTATTAAGAGAATTGCATGAACGATTGAATTGCTATTACAATAGTTGTTTTCACTACAATATGGAATTTTATGCGTCAAAATGTTAATGTTAAAATTAGCACTTACTGTGTTATTAGCACACTACAGATGTTAAACATACTTTAAATAGAATATATATTAGAAGTCAACTGTTATTAGCAATACATGTATGTATTATATAATGTATTGAATATTTTAATTTACCAAGAATCAACTAATAATTAAATGTGAATCATTGTCTTTCTCGCTCTATGGGCAAAATGCCTGAAAGAGCATGTTTCTTTCCTTTAATAAAAAAAATAAATAAAATACTGATATACTTACTGCACATAAAGTTTATCTTAAAGTTTTCTTTCTTACTTATGTAAGCCACGCTAATTTCATCAACCCCGCAACTTTTGCCCTAAACATACTTACTATCATTCACACGTAAACCTTAATTATTGACAGTCAAGTTAAAACCATTAACAAATATATAATCAGTTGTTTTAGTTTTGAAGTAGCAATGCAACTTCTTGTGTCCCTAACCTACTTTCATATTTGTATTTATATTTTGTCTTACATCCATCAATTAGTTCGAAGGTAGAGAGAAGCTCATTTTAAAATGACAACCACCTTTGAACAAATATTGCATATTGGCAACTTCTGTATTATCTCATCTCATCTCATACAAAACCAAGCACGTTGCAGATTTAAGTACTGCCTTTATTCTGATTTAGGGAATCAACATTTTTAAACTTAACTAAATAGAAATTTGACCTGAAGTAAGCAACAACTTAATCATTGATATCTTGTGCTTCAAATTGGACAAATAAGTTAGTACACTTTCAAATAAGTCGGATATAATGCTCATATATGATTTCCTTTCATCAATTTGTTCTGCAATCGTCGTTTTCCACTTATACAGTTACAATTTACAATATAAAAATACTACATATTAGCAAAGAGAATTTCATCGAGATAACGATTGATCAAATTTATAGGATTCATAAACCTTACAATAATATAAGCTTCATTCTTCTTTATGATTTATCGTAGATGCATCTACCAAGTAAATTTTAAATGGACTTAAACATCAAAAGGTACAAATGCAAAAACCAGCGACCTTCAGACAGCTACTCAAAAAATAATGTATTATGTATTTTCTCAGATGTCAAGACTTTTATTGTACGAATCATATAATCATCATATTTATATGTTTTTATTGTTAACTCAATAAAGTTTAGTCAATCATCGTGCCCATTAATCGACTTCATTATAAGACTGGGCTATTGCATTCTCAAATTACATAAGATTTAGTTTAGATTCAATTATATATTAAATAAACATATTTTAAACCATAATATGTGGCTTTGAAAATCCCTATTATGGCACAATAAAAATGAAACATGTTTGGTAACACCACAAAGTATTCTTCCGTTCTTTTGTTGATACATTTTTACATGAGAAATTAAAGTAAAGACCACTATGAATCACTAACAAAAGCATGAAACGCAATTGCCTCCACATTGCATATTATGTACCTGTAGTAGAACGGGGTGGACTATAGCTGGTCTTTACTCTAATTGTGCGTATAGTTCGTTATAAGTCTCAAGTGTGGTTTTTAAACATTTAGTTAAACGTATTGTTATATAAAAAATACAATGCGCCTTGAATTTTCTTTAAAATGTATAGGCTTACTTACAAAATATATCGTGCAACACCCTTTCTCAGTGGAAGCTCAAGGCTTCAAAAAAAATCTTACATTGTCGCATTTTGTTGGACTAAACTAAACTAAAATGTGTTTCGTTTTCATTTCACAATACACTGAAGACACAACGACAACATGCGTAAAGCGTAAGAGTCGTGTTCATATATGTATATATTGCGCAATCAGTGACATTATTTTTGTTTGGCTAGGATTTTAAAGCGATCTTGATAAATCATGGGAATGTAGTTAAATACTGACCATTTGATTGTTAATGGTAATGATTCAGACTGTTCAGAGCCACTGAGCCTTGTAAATTTCAATCGTTATTTAATCTTTAGTCTCGTGCTTTTAGTTTAGCTCAGATTATCTTGTTAACGCCTTGTTGCATAATGTCAAAGTACATGTCCTAGGTTTCACTTTTAAAGTGATTCAGAATTCAGAAAATGAGACTTCGTTATGGTCTGTTTACGTAGGATAACTTACTTATTCATGTGTTTCATTGTATGTTTTTTCATCAGTTGACCATAAACATGTTTGCACACAAATGATAAATGAATCAGATAAATGGTAAAGTTGTTGAACTTGAAACATTCATAATGTCATGTCATGTTCATATGATATACATTTTGAAAATCAATAATATGTATGTCGCGTGTGATGTACTGAAATGGTTATACTAATTTCGAAATTTTAATTCAGATTTAATTACAAATATGCCTTTAATGATGATTTTCTAAATTGTAAAGTACTGCTCACTTGAATAATGATAACGGCTTGATTTACACATTCAAATCTGACATTTGATAAATCACAGAGAATCGAATCAAAATATCTGGTTTATAAATAAAGTAAACAGCCAAATCTTTTAAAGATGATGCAGAATGAGTTGTGCAGTGAAATGTTACAAGCATATCATCACGCACAAGCTTAATGAAATATGTATCATGTATGATTTTGTTTTCTACAGGTACAAATAATCATTGATTAAAAAAGGCAGTTGTTAATTGTATCGCTTTGATTACAAAGTTGATCAAATCACAGTTATCCCAGTATCGTTTTCTTTGTATTTAAAAAAACTCGATTATTTCACAACATTTCACTTTCAAACTGTTAGAATTTACTATCAACAATATTAATTACAGCATCATAATCACGAGACTGGACACTACAAGTACTGGTGAGTGATGTGACTATGTGACGGATTATCCAATCAACACACTTGAAGTCTATTAATCCTCGCATCTTAAAGGTTAACGAGAAGAGATACTTTAGGTCGATTATGTCTTTCGGTGCGAGTTATATCATATCGTTTAATGAAAGATTTACACTCTTGGGATTTTTAATCATGCTCATCAATTGCATCATTGTTTGATAACTTTTGGCATTATGTAAGGCGTCCTTCTCGTTTTCATTACTAATCTAAGAAATTAAAGTGTTGTGTTTTATCATGCACGTTGAAAGAAACAAGCTTCATTCACGATTGAAAAAAGATTAAACTAACGGAAAATCAAATGAACATGAGATCCAGTTTGCGTGCGTTTGTGAGTGAATGGTTTATTGCGTGTGTACGCTTATGACAACAACTTCTATCTATGAAGCTGTGAGTCTTTGTTATTATCAGGCCGAGCGTTGACGGCTCCTAGATGGGTGCCTGTAGGTTAGTTAGTATATTGCCAGAAATTGGGTTAATGATATGCTGAAAATATATTTGAAATTGCTTGTGAAACAAACACCTTTCAACTAAAAAGTCGACCATCGGTATGGGGGTAGTAGGGACATATTATTCAACATTACGAAAGAAGGGCCAAGATAGCCTTTCCGTTAACATTTTTAACCATTCTATTTCGCTGCTATTCATTTGCCTAACATTTTTCTTGATCGCCGGTACCTGTACCGATCCAAGTTATTTGTATCGAAAAATTATATTCATGATCCAAGTCGTTTATATTTCAATTATCAGTTGTTGCAAAGTGCACAAGGATGCTGTTTGCTTCAGATTTATTTATGTATTTAAATAAGATGCGCAAAAAGGGTGACGCGTATTGACGTGTGTTGCATAATTGCACAAGTTACAGTTTCATGATACATGTGTATTCATTACATTTTAGACGTCATTGTGTGGTGAGTGGTGAGGTGAAACATACATTTTACTATAATGGCTTTTTATACAATGTTATTATCTTCGATTATCAGATGAAGACCTCGAGTCTTGCCTGCTGCTAAAACTCGCGAAATTCAATCATTGGCTCCATATTTAATGACATGGGATCGTCTTTCTTATTTGTTAGTTTTCATATTATTTATTCTTCATTCAAGAAAAATTAAAGATACATCTTAAAAAAGATACGAAATAAAAACCTGTCCAAACGAATCTAGTCAAGAAATTGTGCAGTGCATCATCAATACATTACTCAGAAAAGCTGTCTAAAAATGCATGATTATATTAGGTAACAGAATCAAACGCATTAATGCGCACTTTTAACGTAAAACTTGCAGCTGTGCATCATGAGCTATAATATTGTGATACCAAACATTACAAAAATATACGGTTTCACTCATCATTATGATCAATAAAAGATGTTTCGCTCGACATGCAAATAAAATGGAAATGCAGAAAACATGTTTGGCTCTTCGGTATAATATTCAAACGTTTTTACTTATATAACTTATAACCAAGACGGACATGCATTCTGCATTTTTGCATTCATGTTTAATTAATCGCGCAGAGAACCGTACCCCGATCTCACAATAACCACCAACCGAGTGAAGTGGGTGAATGTTGTTCCTCTTATGTAACAATTTTTGAAGAAGAAAAATATGTACACGCAGCGCGAGCAAACATTGAGCTATATCACATCAGGGATCAAGCGCATTTTCCATTCGGTTTGGTTACATGACCCAATTACGAAAATATATTTGCTGGTATGGTATTTGGTATTATACATTCTCAGCCTCCCTCAAGTCCCTCAGCAGAGGAGAAGCATAAAATCAACAAGAGTTGAGATTTTTGCAAGAAATGTAACTAGATAAATGATATTATCTGCCCTTAACAATCATTGTAAACATGATTTTACAAAATTACAAGCTTGTACTTACACATAATCGGAGAGCGCGTACCAGCTATATATAAATGAAATCCACTATGACTTTGATACATACGAGCATATTTACAGAGTTATCTGTCAAATAGGCATCAAATTTACCTTCATAAACTTGAAAAAATGCTGTGTATAACCATAACCTCTGGTAATTATGCAATTTAGAAAATTCCATCGAGATCCTTCGATTTTAAGAAGCATCGACTTTCAGTTACTTTGCCAGCTCTAGAACTGAAAACGTAAAATAATTCGGCTTTTTACAAATTCAAAATGTAAACTGGGTGCATAAAATAAAACCAAGTTAGTCTGACGCTCAAAAAGCATTTGTTTGTACTTTATAAATAAAATGACTATCTATTTATGAGTTTCCGTCAACATACTACTACTTGAAGCACTGCTTGTTCTTTTGCTCATGTCTATTTTGAACATGAGTACCAACATTACAAGGGTTGCGTGCGTACACACTTGTTGCAAAGTACTTTCATCATCTTACGTAATACATGAGACAATTTATAAGTTCCATCATTAACATAGCATTCGTTCATTAAACAAGAAAATAATGACAATATCTCGTACGAAATCTAAAAAGCAGACAGAAGCTCAGAAAATTACAGAAATAATAAGAGCGTACCATTTAATGTGATCGACGATAAAAATAAAAAATGAATCAGCAGCAACCCTAATTCGAATTGTCCCAAGGGACAAAGTGAAGAAAAAACCGCAAGTCACAAAAGGTTTGACTTGTCTTGTTGTTGCTAACCTGCTCTATAATATTCAATCAAAATTATGAATCGAGGCACGTGTAGTTCATTTTCAATCGAATCAAATCGCTACTGCTTTTCTAATAGAAATCTCTCAATGTAACTCTGCAATGATATTACTAATCTATTTAATTCATTTTTTCTGCAAGGAACCAGAAGCACCAAACATGTCACGGTTTAAAAATTATTTTTATGCTATGATGAACGTTTCATCGTTAGCGCAATGCGCTGCAAAAATGATCAAAATCTTGTCTGAGCCGTGTCCATCCATTTTACAATGCTGGATTGCATCACATCTTTCTCATCAAGCAATCTCAATTGCATTAGATCATTCACGTATCATACAGACCAAGCACAAAAGAAACTATGATTGCAAATTCTACGGCATATCTTTTATTATGAACTAATTTTTTGTATGCGTGCATATGACTGACATATTGATGCACAAGTCTACGCATTCTTTAGTCTTATGAGTCTTATAACCCCAAGCATAACTTGTGGATGCATGCAAGCTAGTATTTAGATGAGAGAAGGAAGTAAAATTACCTATGTAAATTATAATTATTGTCAAGTTATATTGCTGAAACATTTTAAAGGAAGGGACATTAAAGTTTTTTTTTTTTTAAACAACTTGCATGCTTCCTCTGTGTTTGTTTGCATACATCTGCCACGATGGGCTAAATGAACATAAATGCAATAATTAAAAGATCTCGCGCACACCAACATTGTTCACAAAAGAGTTGAGGTAGGTATGTTCATTTAGTTTACACTATGCTCATATTCAGCAACATCCTACTAATGATTAAATGTTACCGGTAAACTGCGTACTTAGTTTTGAAACAAAGGGGGAAAATTGTGTAATATATATTTTTTGAACTTAAGTAGGTATTCTGTAAAGAATTCTTATGTTACTCATATAGCTCATTTGTCGGTTCAAAATTGCAGGAATTTATTAATTTCTTATCGTTCCTCTCTATGTTTGTGCTAATGTTGGCGTTTTCATTTTATAATTTTCAAGCTGAACCTAGGCAAAACTGGATGAGTATAATGCATGAACGCATTCACATTTGAGACAAAGCCCTTGAATGAAATACGATGCTAGAGTTAAATGTACATTCTACCAAGAAAAGGAAAGTAACAAGTTGAAACTTAATATTCAAACATAAACTCATTTCCTTTTTCATCAGTGCAAGTGCGTACGCTCGTGTTTTAGATATAAAAAAGCAGTAGAATATCAAATGCACACTCAATTGCGATATAATGACTGGTTGAATTTTATTTGCTTCTGATAATAAATTAAAATTATAAAATTTCGAATGTATTTAGCAAAGAGTTATCCAGTTATAATATTTTTCCCAGTCATGTGTTCTCTGTTGATTATGTCGTTAGTTCAGCCATTTATATTTAGTCAATGATACTCATCAACAAGTAACTGTAACAAGTCCCCTTGAAGTCGTGCTTTCACACCGACGCAGTTGTAAAAATCAACAAGCAACTAACAACAGAGCGACAAAAGACCTTTGAAATAAATATTGCACGTACGTAACCGACATGATTCCCTGAGAACAAAAGAACAATAATTCAGGATTTTGTACTAAAAGCTACAATTTCCTTTGTCTACTAATAGTAACACTTGACCTGTACTTATAAGGCTATACTCTAATTTCTACCTGTACGCAACTACAATTTGTCATAATCATGGACTTGTAATAGTAAGGGAATATATACTTTCCATTTCATCGCACCCATGTATTGTTGTACAGGTTTAATTGGCATCTAGTCACGAACAAAAGAAGGAACCGATTAAAATAACTATCTATACAATACATACGGTAACAAAATAATACTGTAGTTTAGTGGGCAGTACTAATTACTTCCATCATTTTCAACGGTTATATACACGGGGGCATGAACACCTTCAATGTTTGGAGATGATGTGACAACTGACAACGCCAGAGGAAGAGAGATGCATGGTTTGTATTCACAGAGACTGTAGAAGTTCTGCTTCTCGACCTTAGATTAAATTGATTTTAGTTGAACAGCAGGGCGGATAAATGTGAAACCCTTTAAATTTCTTCGTTTGCAAGGCTAAACATGCACATTTGTTTAATCTCGAATTTTTCTGAAGTCTGGTCAAGGACAAATCACAGGGAAAAATATTCCTACATGAATATCGCATCACAAAAGAGGACACATATCACATCCCATACTACAAAGGTCTCTCACTATACCTAAAACTTAAATATGTACAGTAACGTTAAGCTCGGCTCAATAAAGAAAGGATCGGCGATGATTTTATAGCAACATTTTGCTCATGAAATGAACTTAAAGTATCTGAAAATTTGTTAAAATTTCACGAGAAGCCAACTTATTTTCTCATGCCAAATTTCACAAAAATGAAAGTGTGAACGTAAGCACGTGATTTTTCAATATTATTTTGAATCTGCGTTTTTTATATTATGCTACACGAATGATACATATAGAACGTAAAAAAGCATCATCGCCACCACGTCATTGTCAGCTAATTAATATAATACGCAACATACTGTTGAATACTTAATGCTTCAGATATAAAGCAATGTTGAGCAAAAGTGAAGCCAAAACGGCTGAGAATAATTTGAGTATTTTTATCGACATTTTGAAAGCGTACGTGCATCAAAAGAAGGAAATTTAAGGATTGACAAGAAAATGGAATGATGGCTTCAGTTGAACTAGACGGTAGTATATTCTAATGTTATGGTATAATTTTTATCATGTGCGTTAAATACGTGTTTCATACTAAATGTTTACATGTGTGCAATAAGCAAGTCTATGAGCTCTACCTTTTTTATTTTAACAGGGTGATGCACAAAACATAGTGTGTGAAGATTACGTTGCGGTTGTAAATTTTGATCGTTACACAGGCTAGAACTACAATATCAAGCATAGTTTTAGAGTACATCATTTTTCTGGGATTTCCTTCTTTCTTCACTTTCGTTAAGTTTGCATTGCATTGTGATCTGACTTTACAGGAAAATGTACCAAAAAATCCAAGGTGCGTATCTTTTATAGTGTACATTGGTATGATCAGGAATGCTCAATGTTGTACAATTGTAGTGAATCCCTAACCGTTTAAATAACAATTATCACTGTAAATGCTATAGTATTGCTCTCGAACTTCAGGCTAAGATCATTGAGTAGGTATGAATTCCTGAATCTTGGCAAATGTCACTTTTATGGATTGATCAAGAGGGTCGTTATGCTAAAAGCAGTTCGAGGAAAGAAGAGTCCTTAATGTCAACAATGTCGTAGTACTCATCTTTCATGCACCAAGATTTGCGATTGAAGCCTACACACCAAAGCATTGGTGTACAAGAACCAGGAGTCATATAGCCTCTCTATTTTACCCACCCTAAACTAAACGATCGTCATCACAAAACATGCAATGCCAAATGATTCATCCAAGTGGAATCGAAGGTAAAGAACAGCTACATGAAAGAAAATGCAATATATTGTAAGAATTTGTTCGCTGAGTATAGATTTCAACATATTTGTGTAAAATATGTATGAATATTTGTCGGTAGAATTTTTTATGGGTGCCATATATTCTCGTTCATGATTTCTTAAACCAATCAAGGATTCGTGCATGGATCAGAATTTTAAAAGGAAAGCGAAAGGTGGTGACAAGTCATTTGTAATCCACATCTAAACGTGTGCATAACGAAGATATATCCTTAAAGAGGATTCGTAGATCCGATCGTAGAACTGTGAAAAATCAGGTCACTGGCTTTAGAAAGAAGAAGTGGATTTAATCAAGCCGTCATCGCCAAATCAAAATTTGATGCATCAATTGACGACATAAGTGCAAAATAGGATTTTGTATGGTCATGTTTATGATTTCTAAAGGGTGGTAAATTAGTGGTTTCCTATTATGTTGGCTTATTGTTGCTTAATTTACATATTACTCAGCATTTTTCGATTTTAAACAGCAATAGGGACATACGACATGCCCAATGCAATTGCTATCGGAAAATGGGCAAATTAGCAGAAAAGTAAATCGAAAAAATGCTTTAGTATAATTGGGTTGCAATAAAAGATGGCACACCACATGCATTGAGTATATTATGCAGCAAGTATTTATGTACGAGATAAGAGAAAGGATATAAAACCAAGTCTGAATATGATGAAATAAAGTAATGTGATCCAACGACCGATTTCACATTGTTACACGATCATGATTCTGGCATGTCAACTACAACTAATTACGTTTGTCAGGTCACAGGTTAGAGTAATTATTAGTAGCTTAACAATTTGTCTTTGACAGTTTTTATTCCAGTTTTTATTGCGGTTGTGTTGTATGCATGATGTATGCATTTAAGACATTGTAATACAACAATGACATGACAGTGTTACCTAAACAAGCAAATCAACCTTTCATGAGAACTTTTATCGAAGATGGAGATATCTATGTGGCATAACTGATACATAATTTATTTGTCGTGCAATACACTGCTTTTAGACCACCAACATGCTCATCTAAATATTTATATAAACTTAATTTTTCTTTGCCACTACTAATTATAGTATGTGCCCACCAGTTGCATTATATTTCTACGTTTCACGCGAGAATTTAAAAGTTATTTACATAATGTAATATAAACAAAATGATAATAATAATTTATTTATCAAGAGTTCAACGATTGCCTGTAACAATGGGTCGCACTGATCTGATTAATTCATACTTGAAGATAGCAATACGGTATGCAAGCATTTCCAACGAGTAGAGCACCCCCTGCTATATTAGCAATGAAACATTTAACATTTTGTGTATATATGTTTAACATCGTTGCATTTTCTGTATTCATAAACTTCTTCACAGACCGACAAAATTGTACTTGTCGAGTGATTAATTGTAGTTCGATTCTCAACGCAGTGGATATATTGTCGATAATGTCACTGTTTAGATTTACCTTGCAGAGTTGCAGGGTTTCTTGTACATTGATGGAGTACTTAATGTAATGCATGTATGTTGTCTTGCATTTTTTTGTAACTGATAGAATGCATACATTCCCACGATATTCCTTATTGCATTTATGTTTTTTACCTCCCTTTAAGTTAGCATATGTTTGTGACACGTTACAAGTAAATGATAACCCAACTTGCACATCAGATATAACAAATTGAAATAACTGCTACATAAATTTGTCTTTTCTATCTCTTTTGTTGAATCAGTTAGTCGAGGATTTTATAGTGATATACAAACAGTTTCAATACTATTTTTAATGTAAAGAATACATACAAGTCAATAACAGATTCGCCTAGTATTGCATAGCCAATTGTTGACTGTCAAGCACCTTGCTGTGCAATTCGACGAAGGTGACATGTATCCGATGCAAATCAAAACTCAAAACCTTTGATGACTTGTGTGAACAAAATGGAATTCTCTTCCCTGTGAGTACACAGATTACGCGCAAACCTCACCACGCCATAGAAAATGACACTACAAAAAAATACTTTTGATTGTTATTGTTGTCACGATATAGAGGTTATTTAATTGTCTCCACATTGGTTTGTGTCAAATGCTACGATATTCTCTTATCTTATGGATCAGATACGCGTTTCAATCAAACCTGAGCATTATTTCAGAGTGCGTAAAGAGAGAACCAATTATGGTGGCCCCGTAAGGATTATTTTCGCACAAACAAACAGACACACATCAATGCCAAGTGAATACAAAAGTACAAGTTATTAGCGATGGATAAAAGAATGTTAGTACCCTATGCTCCCAAAATCACCCCTTGCATAAAAATAATAGAAGCAGCATTATTTACGCATCCCACGCTAGGAATGCAATTTATTTACAGAGACTGTGAAAAACACTAACAACACAGCTACCTACACAAACATTTGAAAAGCACCAAGTACCATTTTCAAAAATGGAATTTACAGTCTTATGAGTCTTCTGTTTTATGCCGCTACCTACACTACTACTCCATTGCACTACTCCATTTTTATTGGTCAAGAGTTATGGAATTACGCACTAATTTTTAATTTATTCCAATGTCACGTAAGTAAGATTTTAGGATACGTAATTGCATAATGCCTACTTTATAGGGACAAGGGACCGGTGTTTAGACTTTAATTGGCATTTGAAATCAATGAGTGTGAGATGTGCAATACTTTCTGATGAACCAAAAATATGATTGAAAGAAATATGATCAAAACGTTGCGATTACTTTTGAGTTTTTATGGCATAAAAGTATAGTTTGATTATTCAATTCAATATTTTGGCTGCGCACGTGAAGCTGCCAAGTAAGATATTAAAAAGAGGCAAGCCTGGCAAAACTAAAAAAAATGAAGTAATTATAAACGATAAAAATGGTTCATCTGCAAAATCTCTAACTCGACTAGATTACAATTTTAGGAACTCAGCCAGAAAGGGCATTAAAGTACAGACATGAAGATTAGGAAAGTAGTCGTATGGTAAAACACGAGTACTCACTGGTGAGCGAATCAAAGAATTCATAGCTGCTTGTTTTTTTTTCATAAATGCACATTGCACAATTATCTTTGAAACTTTTTTCAGTGATGGATGACCATGTTTAGTTTTATGGGATGATTATGAGGTCATAAAAATGCTAAAATTGTGGAATGCACATTTTGGGAGGCTAGGAACAAGAAATGGTGCTGTATGATTCAGTGTTCACTCAGTCAGTCATAGTCATGCTACCTTTGCTGAATTTTCTTCTAACGAAATTTTGGATTACTTTCATTTTCGTATAAAAAACAATGTAAGATGCATCCGTCGCGTGATTGAAAAATTACAACGATAATAGCTTGTGCCATTTATGATAAAAGATTATTACAAATTTGTTGTGCATGAAGTTTATATTTAGAGATACTGTCTAAATTATGGATACTTTATCTTATGCTATCTTTTAATAGAGAAAATGAAAAGATTGGATTATTTATTTATTTAAAAAACGTTTAAACAGCTTTCCATATTGAAATTGAAATAATACAACTAGAACTTGATTTGTTTGCCATTTCACACTGACTTAATGAGAGCTTGATTTGAATTTTGAGCTCCCTGAAACTTTCGAGTAGGTAAAAACTTCATGGGTCAATGTATGTGAGAAATGTACACTTAAATTCCATACATTGAGTTGATCTTATCGGTATTCAAGATATTTTCCAGGAATCTCTTTACAATCTACGTATACACCATATCTATAACATCAGCAACTCTTCATCTAAAAAAATGCTGCTCTCTCAGAAACTGTGATTGCAGACATTGTAAGCGTCTAGGTACATTAAAGTTAAACTTTCCTTGTTAAAACCATTGTTACTTTTTGCAAGTTACAATAGTGCACTTCACGTCACGAACTAATCATTTCAAACCAAAAGTTATCGCTGCATTGCAATGACTTCTTTTCTTCTCGGATTTTAACTAACTTTGGTCACGAGAAGTGTAAGTAAATAAAACATACAATCCAACTATTTCAAACGGAAAGTCTTGTTTTTCTAACAAGGTACAACAACTATCCTAATATGTATTCATTTAACTAAATTTTTTGATGAAATAGGGAAAAAACTTGACATTTCTTAAATATGATAACAAATAAGTAACATTGCTTTTGTAACTAGAGTCTCTAAAAAAAATGCATTATTTGAAGTAAACCGCCTTCGCTAACTGAAGACACTTTCATTATTTTTATCAGTGTACCACTTCGATTTCAAATTGTTTCAAAGGCACCGTAATCTTTGGTCAGTGAATCATCGTTCAAGTGTCAATATTGCCTTCCACTACTTCAATTCGTTTACATTTAAGCACCAACTACACAGAAACAAAAAATACTATTTAAATGACAGGCTAAAACTAAAACTCTTATTATGCCATGCCTTTCTAAAAGTGTGGATATGTATGCTTCTCTAAAAATTGGGTTCTACTTCATATACAATTTATGCACTCAAGTGCAACTTGAACTTAAAAAGCCCAAAGTTTAAAGAGCTCTCAATTTACTGCCCGTCAAACTGGTTTAGATTTGAGATCTTCTCTTTTGGCCTGCACTCTCATCGTCATCTTCAGTCTGCAGAAAACCGCGTCACATTACCCAAAAGTGGAGTAAACCGAACGTGGTATGAAATGCAACGATTTTACCAAAAAAATATTGTTTCTTTTGTTACATATTCTACAAATTTCTCTTTGCAAATACATTCAATGCATCATATTTATCAGAAGAAAGAAAAAAATCAATTTTATCGAAATATTGTTGATTGTCTAGTTATTTCCCAAGCACCTAAATTTAAAATTATTAAAGTGTGGGTTTCTTACAAAAACAAGGTTGAGATTTGAATTGTTCAAACGCGGCTGACGATTACCTGATATACATTTTTTTAATGCTCAACCTTGGCAATGCACCACGATTCGTGGGCCACGTTATTGTGCTTTACTAATTTAAACAGCATTCAGCAACAAAATATTTCGCGCATAGATAGGTATTAAATACCTATTTTGGCTGTTGGTAGATGGTTATTATTTGGTAGCGGTATCTTATCCTGCTTGAGTTTGATCATTGCATAAAATGCGATGAAGTGAAGGGCAATCTTTTTTATGATGACCATCTTCTGGTATACAATAAGGAAATTACATGACCTTGATGAGATTTGGTAGAGGTAAAAGTTAAGTGCAAGAAAATGAAAGGTTGTATATATGAATGTGGGTCTCACTTGTGTTACCATTTACTCGCAATAAAGACCTATTACTAGAATATACTTTAGAGACACAATTGTTATTTAAATCAGCCTTTTTCATGGCTGTAGAGGACACACCATTCGTTTTGGTACAGGATGACTCGAGATTACTCTAGGTTTTGGTTCAATCAAACCTAACATTCATGACAATTGCACATTTATTCAATGGTAAGATAAGTTGATTCGAGAGATGCTTTGAAAGAGCTTATGTGCAACTCAAACAATCCATTATCTCAAGCTTTAAACGTGAATCAGGAAGGAAGAAGGAATGATTTCATTCAGCAGCCTACTACGACCAAACTGTCGATTCAGTTAACAAGGCGGAAATTTAAAAGTCATCACAATCATTAGCTTTCAATAATGAATATGAACAAGCCCCGACAGACATTGCAATCATTGACGCTTATTATTAATCTCACGAACAATCAAATCGAAATTCTTAATTAGTATAAAATATATGTATGCAAGACAAACCCTCCCAAGCCAAAAATGCTGTTGGCTCCTTTAGGGTTCTCTGCAGATGAAATGGATAAATGAAATGGAGGCGACTACAAAAGAACATCGTCGTGATGAGAAATCACGAACGATCGTAGAAAACAGTGGCCAGAAATCAGGCGTGCTTGCTTACTTTTATTGCATCAAACTTTATTTACCAGTATTGGTTATGGAAAAATAATTATGTGCACATTACATGATGATGTAATAGGAAAATTCAGCTCATGCATCGCGATTATATTGCATACAGGTAAGCAGACTGAACTTCCTTACATTTATAATTCGGTGTATCCGTAATATTTTTGCATTGATTTGATAACCTGTCTAAATGTCAATCATCATCAATCTCACAGCTTTAAATTGCAAGAGATATGCAATAGGGGCTTGGACTGAAAACGTCTGTAAGGTCATCGATCTCCACTACAATTTAAAGGGTAAACAATGAAGCCTAATGTAAAGCTGTCTGATGTCATCTTTTGGTTAGTTTGTAAAATTCGAGATATTCGGCAGATAGTTTCTTTCCCGAGACAATAATACAACTTTATCAACAATGCTATGCCATAGTGCTCCATTACAGCCACAAAGTCAATTCTAGAGATAAATTCAGAATGAATTTGAATTAGGAAGACAACATTGTGTTCTTTAAAGTAATTATCAAGGATCAAGCGCCATATTCCTAAAAACGTGATCTACTGCATGACCCATGCTTCTTGAAAATATTTGGAACCAGAAACGGTTGGTCAAAAACCGTTCACATCTATATAATTCTAGAGAGGGTGCTAACAACTGGTGACAAAGACAATACAAATAAAACTCATCATGCAAACATTTCAGAGAGTGTACTCCAACTCAAATGTAAACCTCAAAACTAAACCTAAATGTCACGGACAATAATGGAATAACCAGCAACACAAAAATGTACTCCATTAGATTCTTCTGCACTCTATTGATGACAGATCTTTGCAAAGATTAAAGTACTATGTACATCATTCATATATTTTGTATCCTTTCAATCGCAAATTTATTTACTGAAACGATTTTTGCAGCAAAGGTTTGGAAAATAATAAATGCATTTCTTAACACATTGTTTATTTGATTTATGTGCAAATGATCATTATTAGGCATAAAAAGAGAATGATTGTTACTTACGTTGGATTTCCTTTAACAAAAGTTTCATTCCCATTGTTAGGTGTGAGATCCAGCAAAGTTCGTTCTTGCCTGTCCATGAGTTCCAGTCGATATCCACCCTAAAACATTTAACAAATTTATAATGCTCATTCAATATAAGGCGGCGTTGTAAAAGTGTACAAAACTTGTGATTTGCAATAAACACCTAGTTCTGGCACAAAAATCACGTAGATAAAAATCGTGCATGCATGTTTTGTGTAGGGAAATAACGAATTACATAAACCGTAGTAGTAGTGAGTGAATATATTATGAAATTCTTGTAATGATTTACACTGATTAATTGGATGCTTGAGTTATTGCAAAGAGCGTGATGCTCATTGCACTTTAAATGAATTTCACGCCTCAGATCCTTCGCAGTCACGCATATAATGAAGCACACGGTAGAAAGAATTTTCATAAATCTTCATATTATTTGTTCAGTGGATTTTGAGTATTATATGTTATGTTATCAGTTCAAAGGAAGCCATTCCACGCACTCAATCCACTGCATGTTACCTCTAAAACATGCATGTTTACAGCAAACAGTATTAATACAAAAAAAGTATGTTCATCATTCAATTCATCACTAATCATAATCATAAATCATGTATGCACACTTCAATATTTTATTATTCTCGCCATTAAAATTCCTTAAAGTATTTGCATCCGAGTATGAATAAAAATGCTTAGAGTTCACGCATTTAAAATCAATCTAAATTTTAAAACAACTCAAAAGTTCATAAATTTGAAAATCCCAGCCCAGAGAGAAAACGGTTAGTGCCTAATTCCATTTGTATGCATATGTGCGGACATACCAGCATTCAAATTTTTACCCGGACGTGGACAGAGTTACCTACGTATCTTTATGTACCATCTTAAAACCTTGCCTCGTTCGTATCTTCTCATCATCAAAAATAAACTATTTAATATTCTGTTTGCGAATTTGGGATGTAGATCCACAAAATATGAACCTGCCTGACTAAGAGATGAAAAGACCTACAGGCGGTACGATGTAATATCTGCAGTACATATTGTCTCATGGTCACTGCACCGCACACCGGTCAAGTACGTAGTATTACTCTCTACTGCAATAATAAAGATGTTTACAGATTATAAAGATTTTGTACTTTGCATTACAAGTTATAGAAATTATTACTACGCGAATTCCTGCATGTATGAGGCAATCTCAACTAAACTTTGCAATTTTGCACGCAGCACTGTATCTAATAATCGTCACTGCGAATATCATAATAACAGTCATAAAGAGCATTCACGATTCTGCTTTGGCCAGTCAAACGTCTCTCCAATTGGGAGACAAGCAGGAAGGAATTGCCAACTAGCCATGCTTTCTTTATTGGACTGAAGACAGAACCCGTGCAACATTGAAACATTGGTATATAGTCTTACTCTTAAGTGTTAAGTCTAAAATGTACTGCATAATACTAGTATAGTGGTGGGTCTGTTCTGCGTGTATGTCTTTGGTGCAAAATTCATGCTCGTTTTTTAAAGTCGCCGCATGCATCCACCGGTCAAATACCTTTTTTTCTTGTTCTTATGTTTATTACATAGTAAAAACAAACATGATAGATTCTCATTTACTGCACACAGAGTTTAGCATGAAAATTTAAGACAAACAATGCAGCACAGTAGTAGTAAAAAGATTGAAGGTAGTGTAAATTAGTATACAGCTTTCAGTCTGTATTACAGTTTATACAATATCCGTCAGCAGATTAGAAACACGAGTCGTTGATTTGCATACGAATCGTATTGATACGGTAATTTCTTGAATTTAAACTGGATATAATCTCATAAAAATGCAATTATGGAAATATGAATCAATTATTGAAATCTTCTAATTGAGAATAAACTTTGAGGATTCTATAAGGCTTTTGGTTTCCAATTTAAAAAATAAAATGCGTGAATCATGATTTGGTTTAATTTAGATTATAAGTATGTATAAAATATTTAGAAGTATAGGCTACCACTGTTTTTAGAAGAACGGTAGGTATAAAATTACCATAAAATACGTAAAGTATACAATGTACATCACATAATATGTACTTGTATTAGCACAGATAAACTATTTACTCGAATTACAACGTAAAACATACTGTTTGCAAATTGGGTCTATCATCTAGGAAGCATTTATAAGTCAACCGATACCTAAAAATTCACACCATGCCATGAGAAGCATGAATATAGCGTCACAATCACTGGCATACCGTAATATTAGGTATGTACATAATTTATCAAACCAGATTGTGATACCGTAAGAAGAGCATACAGTAGTCATGTTATATTTGCATTTGCCAATGACTTGCTTTTACATTTTTATACTTTCAGATTTCTGATATCATTACATGCCTTCTGTCGCACTGTTGTATATTGGCCATTGGCCCTGTATTTTTGTATAACATTTAGCAGATCATACCAATACCAGTTAAGTTGTCCCATTCATTATTTCGGATCACTTCTTTCTTTTCACATAACAAGAGCATAGCGGAATTATCTCAGGTAACAGTATAAAAAGCATTCATTCGTTTGCATCTACAAAGATCAGTTTCCACTATTGTATCAGTAGCTTTTTGTTTGATTATACATGCGAAAGTCTCCAACCTTCACGCATGGCATGCAACAATATGATAATATGCTACTTAAATCATACTTTGGTCTATATCATTATCTTTCATGCTGGTGCACTGAACTTAATATTTGAGGATAGTACAGTTAACAATTTGACAATCATAATCAAGTTGATAAAAACTAACTTAAGGGTTTGTTAAGGATAATTAACTTACCCGATGAGGGTACGACAAGTGCCATGTTACGTTGAGGGTAGATCCGGACACCAAGCTAGTTTTAATGGTACCTGCAAAATAAAGTAATAACATCAAATTAGTCGTCATTCAATCGATAATGCTCTTTGGTTAAAAATGAAACTTGACCGCATCCATTATTTTCAATTTCTGTCGAGGTTTCTTTAATCGCTCAATGCAAATCAGAATAATACACCTATTTACAAAGGATGAATAAAAGTGACAACCTCAATCAGCATCATAATATCTGTGTCATGCTTCTTCACATTGCACGAGTGCCTCTGGTTCATCTTGGTGACACACAAAAGTGGTAAAAATCATAACATTTTTTTTTCATACAACACTAAAAGATGCTGCCCACTTTTTACGGAAAAGAAGCAAATTTGTCATCTAGCATGAGCTGATATCACATCACATATACATGCTGCTAGTTTTGATCCACAACCACGTATTTTATGCACCTTCGAATTTTCACTGTGTGATTTTAATTGAGCATTGTTGGTCAAAAAGAGTCTGAGTAGTTGCGTACAACAATCTTATCGGATCTCTTACAGTAAATAATAGCATCTAGAAAGTATGAAAAAGGAATTCCAGGAAATTTTGTTATAATATTTGCACACAATCCACATTAGCAAGTCTATAATTTCTTATGTTATAGAAGTGTTGAGTGGAATTCAATTTTCTTGGGACATGCAAAATCAAACTTGATGGTAGTGTATGGTAAAGAGTAGTTCTATTGTATTAGGTACAAAAAAGAGGAAGTGGTCTACTTATTCCTTTTTCAATGAAATTCTAGTAGACCTAAAGGAATGCATACTTTTATCATATTTTCGCCTCGACACCTACACGTACTTCGCATACATTGATGATGGTAAAAATAAACCCAAAATATCATGACACCACGTGTAGGAATGTTTTTTGTGTGTATGTAATTTGTCACATGTCAAAACTTCTTTTGTCCTATTGGAGGTAGTACGCATTAAAGCACATTGTACTTTATGATGGGCTGTATGACGGCTTCCGACAACAATGGTGGACTACTACCTCGATTTTCTGACTTATTCATGGAAAGATGAATGGCTGATGGAGGTCATTATTGGTGAAAAAACAAACAAGAGTATTTTTTCCAAAACATCAAATATTATTAGCCACCTCTTCACATTTTTTAATACACTTATGTAGTTCATCGGATGATAAACAGTCAAGTCCAATTATTGTGTTTGTCGTTTGTGACACAGTTTGCTAGTGCACACACTATTGTGAGCATTGTACTCTCCAGTAACTAGGCTGGATGTGGTACAGATGTTCGTGACGTCTGTCAATTACTTTTTATGCACACTTGACAAGAAGTTGTGCACACATAAAAATCGTAAAAAACACAATCGAGTAAGTACGACTGTGAGGATCCCTACGTCCTATTAAGTTTATGGTGAAATTGCTTTATCGGGCAATCACGTATAGGGACTTATAGTGTATGGCCCACATAATGTACCGGAACGTGCTCAAAGTTTGTTTGAACCATTTTTTGGAGTTTATGGCCTTGTTTCCAAATTGATGCCAATAACCTGCTTTTCCTGTCTGATTGATTACTTTCGTGTCCGCATTGTCCTGTTGGTACTTTTCTAGTGAAAGTGTAAGCAAAACGAAATGGAAATCTCTAAAACTATGAACTGGAATCCAAATTCGAGGATTAGAGCTGATAATAAGACGAAAAACGATTTATCTGGAGGGATATGCTTAGAAATGAGTAGAATCTATTGAAGATGAGTGGCATAGCGCATTATTACGAAAGCGATACGCTTCCTCTCTTTCTAATTCCCTTAAGCTCGGAAAGCTTAATACGCAGTCATTAATCATCAAACACTTTTGTTCATAGTTGTAAGATTTTTAAAAGGAAGCAGAACTAGAACTGTGTGAATTGAAAAGTGTTTAATATGAATGTATTTTATTAATATCATTTCGCTCTAATATTAATGATTTCTTGGTTATGAGTTATGACTCTTCTAGCAAATGTTTTTATGAGTGTTGAGTAAACTGCTGAAAACTAAACTTTCTCATGCACTTAATTCTCAGTTATAGTTAGTATCTTCTCTCAATATACTACCAAAGCTCAGCAAGCAAAACCATGCAACTGACCATGCTGTCGTTATTAAAAATTTTACGCGAGTTTGCTGTTTCATTTTACTTTTTTTTCACTTAGCTCCCACCTAAGACGCATAAAGCTTTTAGTATTAAGGCATTATAGTAAAGAGCTATAATAAACTTTCTACTTCTTTTGTTCTTATCGCGTTTAATCACAGTAATTTCAGCTAGTCAATAATTTACGAAATTGCTTTATTGAAAATATAGATGTTTAGATATTTTAATGATTATTTTTAAACCAGCAGAAGTGATAAACCATAAACCTAATGCATTCTAATCGTATACTATCAACCTTTTCATAACAGCGGCTACAATTTAAATCAACTTGTCATAATAGGCACTCATGCTGCTTCTGTATCCCTTCTAACTTTAGAGTCAGTGCGTAAGTAAAGAATTGAGTCTGATGTAATGTGGAACATCCAAAACACTATTATTATAGTGGTGTATCGGAAGCACTTACATTTCTATGTGTGCATTTTACTCTTATCGATAATTACCAACACTTATGTCTTGTCATAATGTCTATCTTATGTCCTCACGTACATAAATTCAGCTAGATGAATTTCCTATAATAGCTTAACAAATAATGTAACACCATTCCCTCCCAAAAACGATTAATCAAATGAGATTTAAAGTAGTCTTAATGATAATGCTACTATATTTTATAGATGTGTTGATTGATACGATGACATCAAATGATGCAGTGTACAATAATTATTTCTCAAAATATTTGTCAATCACAAAATATACAACACAAATAAGCGTATTTACAGTCAGCCCAAGTTACAATAGTCTTCATGAAAATTTTATGGTTAATAAATATATGTTGGTGTAAGAAGTTGTTATTGTAGGTATAATCATTCAACTACTAAATCATCGTTCTTTCAAAAAGTTATGCTTAGAAAGCTCGTGTATGCGTACGCGTGCATCTTGGTTCTTGATTTATATTTTTAAATCTATAAAAAACTATCCAGGGAAGTAATTATAAAAAAAGAAAGAAAACAGTGAAAGAAACAGAGGAACTAGGCTATGATTATGTCTACCATATTTACAGCTCGGATACACCTTTCATAATGCTTGCTAAGCACACTTGAGTAAACAATCCTACTACGTTCCTTTGAAAAAAACTTTAACAATGCGTTAACTCCATTCTTTGAATGGATTTTGTTGTAAAAATCATCCAAAGTGGCAGATCTTGCAGTATATGCGTAGCGCAAGCTCATATATAATTTGCGTTTTACGTAGTTGTTGTTGTTGCTGACCAAAATAACCACCGAACCACAAACTCATGCAAATCATTATAATTATATGATGATAAATCCTTTTCTTGTTAAAGCTTCTCTTGTGGGCTTCTTGCAATTTGCGTACTAACCAACTAATTCCTTCCCAGAATCTTCTACAAAAAGTTTGCTGAAGCCGGCAAAAGTTTTACGCGTCAAGATTATGGCATACATAATGCATCCATGTTAATCTTAAGCGTCTTCAAAAGAGCCACTAATTACACTTCTGGCATTGTTTCATCAAAAGCTAAGGAAATAATGCAATGTCAGAATAAAGAGAAAAATTGCAGTTTGTACATTTGAGTTTTTTTTTTGCATTGCGCATAAAGTCATAAGCACTTGAACGATGTGTCCCCATTTCATTTAGTAGATTATTGCTAATTTGAGAACACGCACAACGTTTTTATGTTATTGTCTGTCAACCTGCATACTGCTCTGGTCGTAAATAGTGTATATACTCGAAACGTCAAACCATTCGTCATAATTATTCTATAATATAGTCTATATGAGATCAGCCATTCTACTGTATTATGTGGGAGCAGCATAAATAATTTAACAGAAAGTGTTTTTTTTTTGTTTTCCCTCTGTTTTTTGCAAAAGTAAATCATAGATAAAAACTTCTGTGTTGACAGAAGTAACTACAGTGTCAATTTTTTAACAATCCGAGGGGATTAGCTTAAAAATTGAAGACATAATAATCTGGTTGCTCCTAAATGTATTTTTTCAATATTCAGAACTTTTTATATCTATTATGAATATACATACACGAAATATTGCAAGTTGGTGGAAGGATTTAAGAAGGACCTGTTCTGTCACTTTTTCTTTGTACATACACGTTTGAAATTAAAGATTGCTTAAGAAATAATAAAGCATGTTTTTTGTAGTAGTGAAAATCCATGTTTGGATGTGGGCTTCACCTAACACGATTTTCCATTGTATAGTAAAAGAGCAAGAAAACTCAACTAGCAGCTTTGATCTGACTACACATTTTTAAAACTCTTGCTCATCTCATCAGTTACCAGGCAGGTACAGGTGCGGTCAAACCAAACACATAAAATCCATGCAGCCTACTAGAGAACGACGGAGAAAAATATGACTGGGTGACCAAAAAATGAAAAGAAATTGTACTAACAAGAGGGTATACAGAGATTTGTATGAAAAACATGTACATTATCTCTACATGCGCATGCCCACATATCCATTCAAAGATCCTAAGCAGACTCAGATTACGTTATGATTGTATTTCTTAAATCTTCATAAACTTTGAGAAAAAAACTAGCAAATGCAAGAGAGCAGATGAGTCAGCATCTGTAAAAAATATATAGCTGGTTTCATGTCAGTAACAAAAAGACGGACTTTTGCTTCGTACTACCTGAAAGCAAACTTGATAGATAAGAAATCTGTAGATGTGTTCATTCCTAAGTGAAAATCAAATCCAACCTTTATGTCTAAAGTAGTAACCCGCATAGACGCACAAGAAGCTTAAAAATTACAAAGCAGTCAAGTAAGTCCAATTGTCTATTGTTATTATTATTCAAGTTTTCATGCAAAAATGTCTTGTCTGACCTTTAGCTCGTTTTCCTGTATGTGGTCATACGCAGTAAATTCATAGCGGTAATTCCTGACTTTTTGCGGCAGTAAAAAATATGCATTTTAAATTTCAATTTGACTCAAACTCGACCTATTATCGATGGAAGCTTTAAGCATCCGATGCATGCAGTATTACCACTGCCCATTCAAAATCCTTTTTGCTTCTAAAAACTTCTTGTGCGTGTTTCTTACATTCAGCTTTAATGTACCTATGAGTATATTGTACCAGATTCAAGTAAATTAAATAAAACAGTTAATTATTTTAACCTGCCTGACACATAAACGTCAAATTTTGTACAGTTTTTCTCATGATGAGCTCCAAATGCCTTGTGTATACATTTGATTTGCTATTTTGCTAAATGAAGCATTTCATGTTACGGATTCGTGTCATTAAAAAACAAAGTATTTATTTGGATTGAATTTTTTCTCACCTTTTGGCATGCCACATGGTGGTTTCGTTCGAATGTTATCCAAAAAATCCAAATCAAATTTTCTTGCTGGAGGAAAGGTTAGTCCCACGTGAGCAGAGGTTATTGCAAAACTCATAAGGAAAATGTAAAGAGTTAGCCATTTTGGGCAGGCTATTATCGTTAGTGTTCTTATTCTACTCATTTTGATATTTTTATATAAAATTTGAATCACTCGCTGGTAGTTTATTATTTTGCAAAGATATTCACAATCAAATTCACACTTGCAATGCAAAGCAATCCATTTTAGAGTCCTTGCTATTTGTCATCCACTTGCCCATTCATATTCCTTAAACGCGAAGCATTTGACAATCGTGAAATTATTTCGATTTTCTGTATTCCTGGTTCATTAAATTTTACTACTGTTTGACAGTCAATATCCCTTCAACAACGGAACTAGTAATTCATCCAAGTTTTGTTTTCATGAGTAGATATTGTAGTATTTCTTTGAATTAGGCATGCATTGTTATCCTCATGTTCATCACCATCCATTCATCACTCCTCATTTCTTTCTCACACCAAGTTAGGTAACACAATTTATGAGGTTACCTTCTGTACTGGCTGTTGAGAATTGTGCTGATTTTTCTCGACAAAGTTACAAGCAAGTAGCAAAATGTCTAAAGTTACAAAATTCTTGAGTCATATAACGACTTCCGGTTATCTTTCTCATGTGCCACAGCCATGTGCTCTCAGCAGTACGCTTTTTGATTCGACTATATATAAAGTGGCTGATGATAATTTTTTGTTCAATTGTCTACCTCAGCGCCACATCCACGGTCATTTACAATTGCGATCTTTTGCCGAGATGAAATCACAATAATCGGTCTAAACAATGATTGCAATTTACAACAAAGGCAAAAAATCCTCGTGCTGTACCGTGCAAAATAAAGTATGAAATGGGAATTGAGGCTAAATAATAGTTTTATGTAGATGATGATGGAGCAATTCTTCTCTTTTGCGGTGTTGTTGGCTAAATTAACTGACACCACTGAGTACTAGTTGTAATAACAGTAATAATAGTAATATCTTATGGCGATAAATGCGCGTTGACTTGAGATGCAACTGTAACGCAAGATAAAGGAAGAAATAACGCTTGTATAGTTAAGATCAGAATAGGGAACTAGCACACATTTGTCGACTTGTCGTTGTTGCGTTTTTTAAATAAGTTTGTTTGTTTTGCTAAAAGTGTGCTTTTTATAGCGCTAACGAACATTAAAGGGATAAAGCAACGAGTGCTATAACAATCAATTCAGGATAGATTCCTTCTTGGTTGTAAAAATAATGACGTGGTCTGTTGTGTAGAGTAAATACGATAAAATTAGCGGAGTCATTCAAAAAGCTATAAAATAATGCTCAAGTTGATATGCCTATTCCAACGATAATAATGTAGCAAAAGTCACAGGTATGGTGTAAGATTCTCCTCTTCTATTTCGTGCCGTCTTGTACAAAGATGATTTTTGTTTTTGTAATCGACATGGAGCAAATAACGAGATAAAGAATGGCGATGAATATTAAAGTTATATCCTTGATTTTTATGCAGTGTTGAATTGTCAAATTTATTCTTCCGTTAATTCTACACACAAACTTGAACACAACACGAGAATCTTATTATTTATTATTATTGTTGCTATTCTTTGCAAAAAATTTGCATCGTCAGTGTTTCTTTTAGAAAAGTAAAGCTTTTAAAGACGCCAATTTCACATAAAATGCATATTTTGCTGGAATTCACAGTGTTTTCTGGAGTTGATGGGATTTCAACCACATAATTTGCATTTCCTGGCTCCGTTCTTGTACCACGCACAAGCACATGCAGGCTAATCGTTGCACCTTCTTTCTGCCAGTTAAGCGTGAGAAAATGAGACAAAGAAACTCGTTGTTGTAGACTATAAAACCGAGAATGTAGGCCTCCCGGTTGCAGTGCGCTACTCCGGATATGACACTTTTTTCTCTTTTTTATTTGCTTGTTCCACCCTTTCGTTATAGTTTTTTCTGTTCCGTGTTTACAACATCAAAGCGCATTGAAACCGGCAAGGAAAAGAGTTGAGAAGTAATGAAAAGCGAAGTTAAAAAGGTAAAAGTGTATGATGATGGAGCGAAAGAGTTTTAGCAAACATTCGTTTTTTTAATCAGCAGCCTTGAAGAGAAGTAGAATTATTTCAACCCTGCCATGCAATCTAAAATAATGCTCTTTTCCGCAAAGAGTGACAATGAGTTTCACACGCACAACAAACAAACAACAAACCAATATTTCTTTTATTAAAAAGAAACGCACAAAACCAATAATTGGAATCACCAATCACCTCCTAAAATAATAAGAAATTTCACCACAAGCACTGCTCAAACACAAAAGCAAAATTGACTGTTCAATCATATCAATTTTTCATGCATGTAATTGACGTGTCGTCCGTCGCGTCGTTATTCACTTGTTTTTGCATTCCCATATATGTTTCCCCAATCATGAGATTAAATATAATTAGCTGTCAACTGCATAGAAGATGAAGACGTTTTGAAAGCTGTGAAATTTCAAATGTGTTTTTCGTATCTATCTATACAAATCAAAATACTCTTTTACTATATGGCACAATTGAAACTTTAAACCATTTTTTTTGTTTAAAACTTAAACCGGGACATTTACAAGCAGACTCCCTGAAAATGGGATCAGCTATACATAATAACAATTACCAAATCAACAATGGAATGCCAGCAGTAATTACAATTCCATCTCTTGCGATCGCCTAATATAAGATGAAAAGCGAAGCTTCAGAGCTTGAGCTATACCTTTTGAGAAGGTAGAACAAGCAAAAAGGCTCCTTTACGACACAATCAGACCGACCACCAAACACCGCACATGTACAACAGCAACAATATATATAAGGCAATACTCGAGGGCAGCAACACACAAGAATCTAGATCCTGAGTGTTCAGGTGCTACACAGCAACTAGAAGCACTTCTCTTTCAAAATTAGTATAGATTGCATTTACACAAGTGTTGTGGATACAGGTATGTAATGCAATAATACACCTGAAAGAATGGGGGAATGTTTTATTGGGGGTTCACAACATGACGGCGTGACTGTGTGTTATGCATTTTCCCTAGCATTCCAATCTAAAATGTATTTCTGATGCACAAAGGCTATATCAAATGGCTACAAAGGATCGCACTCCTCAGTCAGCAAAAAAGGCCATATAGGTATAAAGGGGAATAATGTGGTATGCGGTTTATAAGGAAGAAGAAGCCATTCACGAAACAATCTCATTGTAGACTCCCATATTGTAATATGCCCTGTTCAGCTCACTTACCTCCTGCTATTGATATTACAGGTTAGATTTTACCTGCACCAGACCAGAAGAGCTGCTCCTGTAAAGTCTGTGTTAAGATGAAACTGCTTAGCATGCAACAATAACATTTCGTCTTAAAGGTATGTGTCTGACCGACGAGAAGTTATGTCTGAATGCTGTTCAAAATGTTAAGAAAATTTACTACGCATGCTACTTTAATACCTATAAGAGGTATGATGCAGGTATTATATGAGCTCATTTTCTTGCAAGCGTTTTTTCCTTTAAAGAGGCGACAATAGTCTAGTCATCGTCATCATCAGAGTTTGTTGTTGAATAGCTGCTCCGCTTTTATCATTAAAATTATTATGTATTTCTTCATCTACGGGGAGCACTTCAACCTGTCCCTCTAATAATGCGTATAGTAATCGCATGACAGAAAAGGAATGCATGGAGTGGCAGTACCAGCAAATCAACATGGGATGCAAATACAAAGTATTTCTACATGTGAATGTGGAATACACAAAGTTAAAATTTTTATATTTTTCACTGATCTCATCTAGAACAACAATCAATGAAGTACTACTACATTATCGCATGTGTGTATATAAAATATTGCATCTATTTTATCCTTTTTTCTTGTCATGTCTAAAAGTATGACTAACTCATTGGTTTTAATGATGGCATGTGTTGTTTCATAATTACAATGTAGTAAACACATTCATGTGTGGTGCAGTGTGTGGGCATCTTGAACAAGCATGCATGAACAGAGGTGGGTTTATAGTTTACAGTCTTGTGACTTTTTTGTTTCAAATCCATCAATGATGAAGTACTTTGCAAATATCTGCATCCGCATTAAAAACTTAACGTATTGTCAATTTAGTACTGTTGACGTCCAAAGATTTCTGGCTAGAAATTTATTAGCTATTACGGACTAATCACAACCTCAAACGAATGGAGAAAATCCTATAAAATTTACATCAATACGTGGAATATTCCTCCAGTGAATCATCAAGAAAATTAGAGGTTGTATGAAGGAAGACAGATACAGGATGCAGGCGACAAACATTTACTAGCGTGTAATGTGTCAAGGCCAGAATTTTTTGACATCGTTAAAAAAATTCTTCGCTAAATGCAATAACAATCATCTTGATTTATGGGAAATGTCATTGGCGATAGGAGAACAACAAAGGTTGAATGTATGTTCGTCATGTTCATGTTTTTCATGTAACATCAAACCTGCGAATTTATACCTAATACAAACTCTGCATTGAGCATGGCTTTTCATGTTCATATGGCCGAAATACTATCCACACTTCAATTATGATTTGTTAAATCTCAAAAGTCAGATGAGATTTTACCAATTTTATGGTAATGAAATGATCTGTATATTTGGCTGAATAAAACAACGAACTCGGTTCCACTGTACCCTACCAAAAATGCATAGGAAGAATAATGAACTAGCCAAGCATGTAAAGTTGATGCAGACAATTACATCGCTTGGCATTTCTTATTTTCTAGTGTCTTTGAACATTTGAAAGTAGGTAAAAATATAATACTCGTATGGATAGGTGGATATTACGCTCGTTTTATTGGAAGCGACATATTAGTACATACCTACCTATGTAGACTTACCATTAGTTACATAAGCCGATATACATATTATCAGGACAAATACAAAATAGTACCATACGCCATATTGCAAATTTCATTTTTGCACAAAAGTTAACCCCATATTTTGTATATCCAAAGCAGTAATCGTTGAAACACCGGTAGTGTCAGTCCCTAAATACAAGAGTTTTAGGAAACCTCAAAACTCACTACATGTTACAGGGTATTCTTCTCATCACCGGAAGTCTTTTCCGAAGTTACACCAAACCATATTATTATGGTTATATTTATTATGAATGGGATAGAGCCATGTAATGCTATTGTTACTTAAAATGTTCTCTTGATCAAGATAAGAATAGTGAGTCACTTCCTTTTTAAAATGCTTTTGTGAATGGATAAAAGATAAAGCCCGTACTATTTACCATAAACATTTGTTGAAATTTTAAATATGTAATGCAGCTGCTCTTCAATAATTCACAAAATTACAATGGAGTTTGTCCTCACATCACCGTAAAGATCTACTCGGATGGCTTGCTTTTCAAGGCTGATGTGATGATTCATTCAAGTGTAAAGATTTGCATTATATATTTTTTTGTATTTTCCATGAATTCATCATTTCAAAAGTAAATTGTAGATAGGCACTTTTGTATAATGCAATGCCTTTGGCCTTTGTCTCGCCTGGTAGCTGTTGGTTTTCATCACGTGAAGAAGGTAAAGCTTTCCATCTATCGGCATTGTCGTTGACTTCTGCGTGCTATCTTATTAACCTTCTATTAATGTATCGCCTTTTCAGAAGAGGTTACTACTGATAGAAAAAGATTTAAATAAACTGTTGCATATTATGAGATGCTTCTGAACAACTGAATAAACGTTTTTATTGTTCTTCCACAGAATTTGTTTCCAATAACTTTGGTACAACAATCAGTCTGACATGGCTCAGTGGGATTTGCACATGATTTTGTGCATACATAAAATGCATTCAAAACCATACATTTTTATTCCTTACATCCGTATCAACTTGAAGTTTAGTGATTGAGCTCATCCAGTTCATTCATGACTCTGAGCACCATCTCCTCGGCGTATGGCCGTCCTACAACTTGTACTCCAATGGGCGAATTCACTGAATCCAAATATTTCTCCGCAAGAAATCTGCCACTTTCTTTCCAAACTTTCACCGTTCCCGCAGGCAAGTCCAACAGATTCCATATGAAAGTATAAACTCCTGGCACTATTATTATTAAAGCGAAGAATTATTTGTCTTGGTTGACATTTAAAAAATAGCTATCATATTGATGACAAATGAATAAACTCACATAGCCCCATTTTTGTCACTACGTCTGGAGTCGTGGCTGGTAAGCCAAATACTGGACAAATTATTACGTCAACATTTAGGTCATTCATACTGCTAAGAACCTCGTCGACAAACTGCTCCCTCAATGAAGCCGTATTCCAGAGATCACAATCTGAATTCATTGTAGTACGCATGCGTTCAATTGCTCTATCTTTCGATGATTTTATTCCTGGAATATGATCCAATTTTTCAGCAAAACTCTTCCAAATGGAATTCTCAGGCGATGCTCTCTTGACTCGTTTGGCTTCATCAGCCCAAAGAATTCTTGGAGAAATGATTCCGTCGTTACCTTTACAGCAACCAAAGCTCGCTTCACTTTGTAGATCATGTCTATGCGCATGAACCTTCATCAGTCCGTTCCAAAGCTCCTGACATTTCAAATCGTCAGGCGGTTCACAGTTTACGACAATATGGCCACAGGATTGCAAATATAGTTTTGCTTTCTTTATAGCTTCCTCTACATCACCCAAGACTGGACTGACAGGGAAGGATGTAAAATAACCAATGCGGAGCTTCTGCTTCGATGAACAAATCTACGATTCGATCAAGTTACGTAGATTTAAATATGTGAATAAGTAACTCAAATAATATTATATTAGCTTTTCACTCAAACGAACAGAAATAAAGGTGGCAAACCTGTCTATTCCAAGGCAATGGCACAACTTTTGGGTCGTGTTTGTGCTGCTGGTTTTTCTCCATCACGAGACCGTATAGAGTAATAAGGTCTCCAACATGTTTTGTCATAATGCATGGAACAGTAGTAGCTTAAAATGGCAGATAAAAAAAGTTTCAAATAATTAATTGGTTGAAATGTTAATTATTAATAAGATGTAAATATTAATATTATTAAGTCCATAGAACATTACTTACTTCCAACACAATGTTGAACGCATCCACGTCTGCTTATCCTATGACGAGACGCTTTCAGTGTCGTGTTTCCGGTAAAGGCTGCTGGAAGCCTGGCACCTCCAGCTTTGGCAAAAATCATAATAAAAATGAATATGAAATAATCTTTTGAATGCATTTCGCTGCGTCATAAATTTTTTCCCTAGGCTCATCTTTTTTCCTTAAAAGGCGCATTTAAAGACAAATATTGTCTCACCTCTATCTGTAGCAATACCAAACGGTGCTCCACCTGCTTGGACCAGACATGCAGTCCCACAGGATGACCCACCCGCTGATAAGCATTTGTTCAGAGGATTATGAACTTCTCCAAAGTAAGGATTCCTACCACCGTACGACATACAAATAATGGAAGAACTAGCCCTGCAAAACGGGATTGCTCCGTGAGACTCCAGAATTTCAACGATAACTGCGGTCTCCAATGATGAACTAGCTGCAGGTATATTTACAGAGCAACTGAAAGAAGGCAGCAATCCTTCAAGGTCAATATCGTCATTTACGCAGAAAGGGATTCCATGAAGGGGACCTTTCACCACAACCATGTTATCCAATTTCTCTGCTGTAGCCTTTCATGCATAAAATATAAAAAGATTCATCGTATGCATATTACTCAAGAATATGATTTTCAATACAGGTAGTTATTTCATCAATACCAGAGCTTCAGGTAGAAATTCAGTAACACAGTTGAAATCTTCAGCAAGTTCAAGCGATTTTGAGATGAATGTTTCCACAACTGTGGTCGCTTTCAACTTTCTTGACTGGAGTTTGAATCGAAGCTCTTTGAAAGGCATTGAAAGTATGTCTTCATATTGTTCGTGACAGTCTTGCAAAAGTGATCGAATCTGGAGAAAGTTGGCATGTCTTTCGGCAACCTTTAATTCCCGGAGTCGAATGATATCCCTCTGACGCTAAAATGTATTAAATGATTTCCAATTTAAAGAAAGTTAAAAACTCACACTATGCATTGACAATTGGCGTGCGTGCGTGCACTAAACTTACCTTCCAATTTTTCATGATTTTGATGAAAGTCCAAGAAGCAGTAATTCCACAAACTCCAACTAGCACTAGTCTTGCATCGCTTAAGAGTACTTTAAAACAGTAATGATGGATCTGTGAGGAAGTAAACGCAATGGGGTGGAATAGTTTCATTATGATGAGTAAATGATATGAAAGTGATATTTATGATCTTTAATGAGGTTGCAGTTGACGTAGCTCAAGATCATGCTGGCAGATGAATACAAATCGAGAGACTTGCATTGTCACTTTAAAAACAAAAATAGATAAAATAGTTATATCATACATGCTCACTGTGTACATTGATTAGCACTATATTGCACCAATAGTTGTTTTCCCAAGAGCTTAAGCTTTTGTGACAACTTGCTGCATAGAAATATCTATTCAACGCGGTAGTGTGAACAAAAGCTAAGAGATTTTGATAATTTCGTATTGGCTTAAACTCAGAATGAGAAGAATGACTGCTAAGTAAACTCTATATACTCTATAGAGTGTCGTGCTCATCACGAACGAACGTAGTCACTCACTAGCCAGATTCATAGCAGCACAGCGTGCTGGAATCCAGAAACATCTGACCGAAAACCAATACACTTTCCAGCAGAGCTGTTCGCGCACGCTACAGCGCAAGTTGCCTATAGCCAGGTGACTACGTTCGTGATGAGCACAATAAATCATTATGACTATGACCATGAGTAGCAAATTATTCCATTAATACAATAAACCAAGCTGAAACAATATGAAGCTGCAAAGCGAGCTAAAAATACTTGTGTATAAAATTGCACCAATATTTAATTACTGGGAATGAGTCTGAAAAATCAAAACTGTCAAATATTATTGGGATACTTCAATTTCCAAGCTCATTCGGCAAATCCATCATCAATGGATTAACTTTAATCAATAGTCAGCCTTTATAGATATGCATTTATACACAATATTCACAAATAATGATGCTTTTATCTACAAAAACTTATCATGTCAATACTTCCAATCATAATATTGATATTTAATGAGCCATGAGGCTTACCCTTAATAGTTTGATACTGTTGTAGGGTTAATCTCTGTAAAACAAAACGAGAGCATAGCAAATACCTAAAAGCATATTATCGAGTTTAATATCCCATCATATAATCAAAACAATTCAAGTTTCCTGTGGTGCAACAGATTATTTTTGGTAAGTAAAATGTATAAAACGTTATATCACGTACGCTGCTGGAGAACAAAAATATAATATCAATGTTTGTGTGTTAATGGTAAATTAAGATCGCTGTTTGTATGCAGCTATTGTGCTGAAGGAGCAAAATTTCTCTTCTGTTTAAAGTTTCAATCTGAAACGAATGATTTCTTTGTATTTTAAACCAGGAAAAATGCAAATTAGAGATAGATTGATCCGACATTCAGTATTCCCTCAAGCACCATACATTCTAAGTACACTACAGTTATTCTGGAGTATGATGAAACTTTTATGAGACTAACTAGACATTCTACTAATAGGTGCCCATTTAACATGGCATAAAGCTGCATAATCTTTTTAGATAGCATTAGAAACATGTCTCAACTCATAAAATTATTGTGTTAGTTAGTAAGCAGTCAAAATGATAATGGCTTTTGAGAGTATAACCAGTTCATAAGTTGCAAAAAAATAAGAAGCTAAATGTTGAAGGTAAATATCATTGCAACAAGAACTCACCACATTTTTTCGCATCCCAGGAAATCTACAAAACTTATGCATTAAAAAGTTATCTGGGACACAACAACATGCAAAAATTCGTGCACATAATATGACTTGCTTTACTTTTATTGGCCATCATCAAATGGGGAATAAAATTTTTGGATTGTTGGAATTGCATAATTTAAATCTTCAAAAAATTAAGAAATATTTTGTGGACACAAAAATTCCAATGACTGAACACAATTAAAATGTGCTCCACAACCAAGAATTAAAAATAGAAGCAACGACTAATGCGTAGGAGGATAAAATATTATAGAGACAGCTTTTAATTCCTCACAGAATTTGCATGACTCAGGAAATAGGAATGGTCATGCAATCATAATCATACTAATGTAGACTGATCTAGGTAGAAAAATGGACAAGATCCACAAATCAGAACATCCACACACTCTTCCAACATCACTTTTTTTGCAGAAGAGGTCCAGCTAGACATTTGCGTTTTTAATGACCGCAGTTTTTCTCATCATACCTTTCTTCTTTTTTCCTATTAATTTACGCAATCTGATGATTTCATTGTCTTTATGACGAAATGCTTTTTTAAATAAAATTCTATACATTGAGCTAGAATGGGGGATCATAATTGTATATTAGAAGCACCTTGCATATACCTTTTTTGTATCCGAAATTTGAAATGGACATAATCTGTACAATTTCCCAAAGTACCTTCAATTTAACCGTGCCTAGTTTGTAAAACTCGAGAGAAGAGTGCAGACTAATAATGCGTTTTAATGATTATTGTTCAACCAACAATTAGGATATTTTGCCTAAATGAGCATTTCAGACAAAAAATCCTAAATAATCTGCGGTCAGTCTATCACAGAAAATGTTTTATTTTGTAAAGTTATGTTCACCAGGCTAGACATACGAACCTAAATGGTACTTTCCAGCGTCCTTGAAATGTACATGGCAGCAAAAATAGTGACAATATTTTAGGGAAAAAGGTTGAAAATCCTCTTGTACCATTGCTACAAGGTTAGTAGGTAAGTATAAATTTGGTCATACAGTCATCCAATAATCCCATGAATGACTAATATAATGTTAAAACTGATGGCATCATCATTTAATCATATACGACTGTAAATAGTAGGCAAAATCAACCTTTGCATCATTAGATGTAAGCTATGCAGTATGCAAATATATGCAGGAAAAGTGAGCACAATAATGAACACTTTAAAGTTTTTTTATTAAGTAGTAACCCTGCTTGAAGTCACAATCATACAAAAAGGCAGCATTATAATAATCTTTGGTCTAGCACATCTGTTAACAGTCCACCGTATACATTTTTACTAACAACGCTCATTGTTAGAATCACATCATGTATTGAACAATTTAGTATAACATTTATGCGAATGGCGCATGCGAATCATGCGATCTGACTTTTGTTTGTTGCCGTCATAATCATAATTATTACATCTACCTGATCCTTGTATAGGTATGATGTAGGGACTAGAAGGCTATGATTGTTCTTACCTTCATTGGATTCTGTAAAAAATTGCATACACTGGTCGAGATGAGAACAGAGGACAACTACTACAGCATGTACCAACAATACAATTTCCATTGTGTTTTGAGTGCCACTATGGTAAGCAACAGTGCACGCGAAAATACCGTCTCATTTTCGTACTCATTCATGCTGAAACGATATTGCTCTTTTAAGTGTTTCCTCTTCCAGTCAATCGAAATGAGGTAGATCAGTGTCACTGTCAATACAAAACACTCTGGATGATTAGTCTCTGCGTTTTTGCAAGTTTTCGAACATTTAGATAAAAGTATCAGAACTATGAAAGGGTTTTCTGCAAAAAGCTCATAGGTAAGTAAAGAGAATTGCCATCCAGAAGTATAGTGGATAATAAGTGAATATTTTTAGTAATTTTCAATGAAGTATATTTCACATCATGCAAACCCTAATATATCTATACATTAAGATGTTAGTGGAGTTGTGGTACAGGATGTGAGCCTTGACATACCCATTTTAGTTTTACTTCTTGTTATTTTGCATTGTGTATAAGTTTACCAATTCATGTGATAAAATTCCCAATTTTTTGACTGACGAATTATGGTGGGACAGTGGAAATGCATGCGTGGCGAGACGTGTTACTCAAGTCATTAAATCAAGGATGTTTGCGGTAGTATAGTTTTTAAATTATGAACTAAATGTTTAGGAAATGGATTGGTTGGACAATCTGAGAGGCTATAGATTCTTGTGGAGTTGATATAAAAAAATTTGCTATCATATTTAAGAAGTAATGGAAGGAGTGATAAGCTGTTTTTGTAAAAAGTTCATGTGACTTACATTCATGGAACTATGGAATAATCTCTGTATTTTCAGTGAAATTGAAAGCATTTCCTGGAATGAGTGCAGAGAAGAATATGATGCGGTCATAATTCGTGTGAACGTGCCAATTTTTCTGTGATGTATTGACAGTTGGTTCATTTTTAGTCCAAGTGGTTTTCGTGATATCACCTAAAATTCTACCAAAACGAAAGTACGACATAGTTGTTACATTATCGGAAATATTAAATGTGCAATACTTTATTGCAAATATTCAGACGACTATCTATTATACTCATTTCAAAATTATATATTTAAATAGTTGGAAACTCTACTGTTTCGATTGCTCGCTGTTTTAAATGTAAGCAACGTTTGTGATATAATGATAATCAGTGAAAATAGTGTGACTTCAAAATAAAAAATATTATGACCCAAATAGTCACGCACATTTTTCTATCAAAATCTGACGTAATTATCACTAGTAGCTGATACTTTTATCATCATTGGAGTAATACTTGCATAGAGAACGTACATAGAGTATACTGACTGACATGACCTATTGATTGAAAACTTTGAAAAAAGCAGCAGAATCTGTGATTGCATGATTGTATATTACGCTCTTTATGCTAGTAATTATGGTGTACACTACTAAAAAATAATATCTCTGAGCAAGCAAAAAATATACAACGCATCTGTAACTTTATGTTGATTCTGTGAACGTGCGCACAATATATTTATGCAAATGTTCCCCAGCCCCCACGCTCACATTACATTCACATTATTTTTCTTTTTACCATTCGTATTCCACATCCGTTTGAGTTGTTGTGCTCTCTGAGATACCTATATGTGGCATTCACTAATAACGTAATGAAATAATTGTTGTGTTCATTTAAGCTGTGGTACAGTTATCATCACTTTACGAGTAAACTATTGACAAACGACAACAAATTGCATATTGCATACCATGTCTTTTGCGACCTGAAATTAAAGCATTGTAACGAAACGCAGAAGTAGATGAATCTGTCTACACGAAAGGGTGCGAATAGTTTAAGTCAAGAATATAAATGGGACTCTGAAGGAAGCAGACAAAAACTGTAACAATGTGATCTTAGCACAGATCCTCCTAAAGTACAAGCATTCACTCGTGACAAAGAACATTTATTGCTGTTAGTTTTCAGCCTCCACTTGAAAGGTTAATGTTTTTGATGTGGAGTTGATTCAATAGGATCCTTAAGCTTATCAAAACTAGTGATCGCAATCACTTTGATTAGGATATATGTATGCACTTAAAAGAGACTATTATTATTTGATAGTATGAGCTCTTAGAGAATGCAATATTCTAGTAGTAGCTGATATTTAGGATAGTGTTAGCAAAAAGCAAGAGTCATTGTTCAGATACAAAGTATAAAAAATGAGCTATCCCAACTCCCAAGTAGCTTCTGGTAGATTGGTAGGTTTGCCATCATGAAAGACACAGCGACTACGCAACGATAAGTTCAACTAGTAAAAGTTAAGCAATATCCTATAGATGTGTTTTGTAGGCTATTGCAAAGTCTTCAGGATAATTTCATAGTCTTACATCTCCCATCATCACAACCCCTCTCTTATGAATGTCAAGATTCAACAACAATGAAATGGACAACATGCTAGTGTGGACAGTGTGGTGTGCTACATGTCGTTGTGCGATTTGTGATAAAAACTTGGAGTTGCTATATTGATATTTGTAAGGAATTTCGGTGTGGGTGCTGTCATAGTGTGCTTGTATTGTGAAGCGATAGTCTAACTGACTCATTGTTCATGCCAAGCTATAAAATTAGGTATATCTAACTTCAAGTCTTTTCGACGGGGCTCATCTAGTTAAGAACGAATAGATACCTTATAAAATTTTGGTAATGAAGTGGCTGTGGTTTATTTCATTTAAAGTGCATAATAAAGAAGGCAGGGACACGCCAGGGTATTGCGTATAAAGAAGAATAGTAAAATAGATATACTGATAGACAAGACCATTTATAAATCTAAACAAAAACATCTTGTATAATCTTATTGTGCGCAGCCCACGTCAATAATGCGACTGGTGTATGTACACACCATGCTATCAACTCTGCACGGATGAATTGCATGATTGCATTTCATTGTAGAGTTTGAATCGAAGAAATTGTGTCAAGTAAAGTACGTTGCGTTCAGTCCCTACAATGCATTTTGTACTGTCCGTCACTACTTACTGCTACTAAATAATTAGCTCTCTTTTGTCAATTTTATCATTTTTGATCAGCGTTTTGCAAATCTGTAGTTATTTTGAGTTTGCTTTGCGAAAGAGTTTACCTGTATGATTCTACAAATCGCGCATGTCCATGAATGCATGATGTTTTTTGGACTTCCATGAGTTCCTCAAATTTGATATTCCATTGTAGACATTCTTGAGTTTTATTCGAACATGAATGCTCAGAGGTACTGGCTATTGTAATATGAAACTACTTGCTGAAAAGGTTTTATATCCTTAAAGAATAAAAACGATGACGGTCACGCAGAAGCAAAGGCAGTAAAAGAAAAATGTAATTTAAAAATGAATTTTATACTGCATCGTTTATAGCTGGTATATAACGAGAATTTGGTAAAACATAAAGTTCTGAAATAATTTGCACAGAACAAATTAAATATTACGAAATCATTACTATTCCAGATTTCCAGTGTCTGACACATCATTGTTGACTGTGCTAAAGCGTATATAATGCTTTTATAGGAATACATGTCAAGGGTCCACTCGACAGCATGACACACCTACCTGGATGAGTACCTGATGCAACACAAGTAGTATGCATTATAGAAAAATTATGTGGTGTACAAAACTAAAGTGAAGACACCTCACAAAGTTCAAAAAGTGAAATGGAGTGCATTTCTGTACTTCGCAGTACTCGGCAACGGCAGCCTTCATTAAATTCAAAGACAGGTTTAAACTTTTATATGACTCAACTCAACTTTCATGTACACTCTCGATTATCAATGCCATTGGATTTTTGATTGGAGTTGCATGTTTGGGAATAATATTCTTGAAGACACAAGTGTTCCCATCTGTAACCCATCCAATCTATAAGTTGATAGTTCAAATTTACCTACATCGTTTTAATGCAAAAAAGTGAACGTGATTAATGAACTCGCTCAAAATGATTGGAGGAACGGGAATGTTCACTGTGATGGACTATGTAGTCCTACTTGGAACTCTAGTCGGATCTATTCTAATTGGGGTTTATTATGGATTATTTAACAAGCAAAAAACCAATTCAGATTTGCTGGTTGGGTAAGAAATGCTAAAACACTGCGTACAAAAATGCAACCTTGAAATGAAGATGCATTCGACTTTTCTGATTCTAATGCTGAAATTTCTTATGAAATCTCAGGGGTAGGGACATGCCTATCATCCCCACATCCCTTAGCCTTTTGGCGACATACATGTCACCAATTTTAGTGCTTGGCTACGCTGGGGAAATCTATTCTTATGGAACTTTGATGGTGGAAACAATATTTGGAGCGATTGTATTTGTACCAATTGCTGCTTTAGTGTTCATGCCCACAATGTATCCGCTAAAGTTAACTAGTGCATATGAGGTACTATATTTTGAAATATGATCTTTTTGAAATATCGTAGAAACCCTAAATATCTTAAACGAGCATTTCATTATGACTTTACAGTATTTAGAGTACCGATACGAGTCCAAAGTAGTTAGAATTCTTGCAGCAGTAACTTTTGTAACTCAAATTACTTCTTACATGGGAGTGGTATTGTTTGCCCCATCTCTTGCATTAAATGCAGTTGTCAACTTTCCGATATGGATCGCAGTGGTTGTAATGGGCCTTTCATGTGCCGTTTATACAGCAGTGGTACGGCCAACTTGAAATCTTTCACAATTTTCTGTATTGGCTATGTGAAGCAAAAATTAACATGAGTCTTTGTTCAATTAAAGGGCGGCTTGAAAGCAGTCGTCTGGACGGATGTTTTTCAAATGATAATCATGCTGGCTGGAATGTTTGCTATTGTGATCGGTGGAGCACTTCAAGTTGGGGGATATTCTGAAGTTTTCCGGATCGCAAATGAACACCACAGAATAAAATTTTTAGAGTACGCATTCTTTACATGCAGCACAGTTATATCATGCTATTTAATTACTAGCATATGCTTACATGTCTTTGATTTATTCTAGCTTTAACTTTGACTTTTTCCAACGTTTGAATTCCATCAATATTATGCTCGGAAACGGCATCATGGTTCTTAGTGTTTGTGGGTGTCAGCAAACGGCTGTACAGAGATATTGCAGCATGAGCTCTTTAAAGAAAGCAATTCTGTGAGATTTTCAAAAATTATAAACAAAATAGCCAATCAAATTTCTAAATACAAAGCTATAAATTCTGTGATTTAACTTGAATCGAACAGAACAGTAATGATTACGCTTCCTCTGGTCGTGTTCACTGTTGGTCTGGCAGCCTTAGCGGGTGTTGTGATATTCGCCAACTACGCTGATTGTGATCCTATCACTTTAGGATTTATTAAAAGAAATGATCAAATCGCCCCATATTTTGTTCTCGAGTATTTATCCTCCACCGGGGGACTACTAGGGCTTTTTATTGCGTGCCTTTTTTCAGCTTCTTTGAGGTTCATTGATTTACAGTATTATTTTCAAACTTATGATGCATCTAATTGTTGTCTGCAAGGTTCATTTTTATGAAATTAAAATCAATGTTCCATAGCACGGTATCATCCGGTCTCAACTCGTTAACTGCAGTGACATGGGAAGACTTCTTGGGGAAAACTGAATATTTTAGAAATATGTCAGAAAAAGCACAGGGTCAAGTTTCCAAATTAGTTGGTAAGATAAAACGTGCAACGCTCTGAAGAATACTGTCAAACTGACACATGGAACATTGCAGTGATAAAACGTTTAATTCATTCTTTTTAGGCTTACTCTATGGACTCATGTGCATAGCAATGGCTTTTCTTGCTGCCAATTTTGATGGTGTACTTGGAGCATCAATTATCTTGAACGGCTCAGTAGCAGGTCCCCTTTTGGGTGTATTTCTTTTAGGACTTCTTGTGCCATTCGCGAATAAATGGGTAAGTAAAATATGTGATTTACAACTTGTCGAAACGTCCAGGGATAAACGTTGATAAAATTTTATAAATGCAGGGAGCAATTGTTGGAATGTTGGTTGGACACGTAATAACAATATGGATTTGCGTTGGAGCCGGGTTATTAGGATTAAAATCCCCCACACTTCCGTTTTCAGTTGATGGCTGCAGTGATGCAATTTGGGATCAAGTTGGCAGCAACAAGACAGAGTTTTTGTCCCACAGAAATGTCACTGTCGTTCATCATGAATTGTATGAAATGTAAAAATACAAGCAATTATCAATCGGAAAAATTTATTTGTGGTGGAATCTAAGAATATTATATTTTGGTTTCAGGGATTGGCCAAAGAAGATCCATACAGTTTCATTTCTTCTATACCCAGTCATTGGATGCGCTATTTGCATGTCAGTTGGAATGCTAGTCAGCCTCATTACAGGTCTGCTTGCACGATAATCAATTAAAAGTTCCATGATATGTTAAAATGATGATGCAATATAAATTATTATTGCAATGCTCTAATTTAACCTAGGCTTATGCTGCTCAGGAACTACCTTTCTAGTTAAGCCACAGCAGGAAAAGTACATCCATCCTCTGTTAGCAAAACTTTTAAGAATATTCAGAAAATCAAGTCGAACATATAGGGATAATGCAAGTGGAAAAAGTTTGGAACTGAGTACGTCATACTCATTTTCAAATGGATATCCATCATCGTCAGAAACCACTCAAAGTGTACCAGGTTTTAATAACAGTGGAACCTACACAAAACGAAGCTCGAGTTTAGGAAGAAATCTTGACAGTTGCTCGGAAAAGAATGGAAAGCATGGAAAATCTGGGTACATTAATAATGGTTATAAAGAGGCATAGTCAACTTCTTTTGGTCGCTGTCAAATGCAACAATGTATGCAAATGAAAAAGGTAGTTGGAATTCCAACTAATTGCAAGTTGATAATGTTTTTTAATTGATGTAATTAATTGATTATTCATGTACACGGTGAAGTTTGTCAAAAGCCGTCATTGTATAATTGCCATCTAAAAAAACGCATAAATCATGTTGTTTTTAACGCAGGGTATATGTATCAGCGTGCAAATTCATGATGTGTACTTTAAAATGTTTATGATCTCGATCTCATGTTCTTGAGTATAGCTTTACATTTATGGAATAAATGATGAGTAATGACTTCATGCAACTGTCGAAAAATGACTGAAGCAAACTCATGCTTTAATTGTGATGTGTTGAGCTGTTTAATTAATTAAGTATTCAAAATAAAAGTATTAAGACAAATTGCAATACAAGCAAAATAAGTTGCCAGCGTTGTGTATTTTTGTTTTACCTAAGTTCAATAAAGTTTAACTTTGAAATGCTCATTTTTAAATTCGAGAATTGAAATCCATACATTTATACACTTTACTTCAAACTACACAGCTCCTCCTTTCATCACATCCTTGGAATACCGGTTTGGAACCGACAGGCTTTGTAAAGTGAATGTAATCTGATAAGGGAGCATGTTACTTTCTTTTGACGATGACAACGTCAGCGTCTCTACTGTTTGCTTGCATGGATGAAAGCAACAACCTGCACCATTCATGTTATGATAAAACCGTAGGATTTTCAACATGGAATAACAGAAAAGTACATGCATGGTATTATGTACATGCGACAAATCCAGATCTGATGGCAGCGGTAGCCACATTTCCACAGACATTTGCTTCAGAACAGAACGTCTCACGAAGTTACACACGCACATTTTCAGAGTCACAAGACATCGGGTAGAGTTCGATGGAACCGGGAGAAGAGGTGAAAATCGGTCTACATAACATCAACATAGTGTGCTGTTTTTGTAGAAAGTTTTCCATTGCTTTCCTAGTGCCCATGCAATGTGCATGCTTATATGGTGCATTGAACTAGACTTCATTTTCTCTCAGATTCAAAGCCACAAACAAGGCAAACCAAAAAATATTCAGACCTTTTAATTGCTATTTTCTTTTAATGAGACTGTCAAACAACACACTAAACATTTAGTAATGGAAAAGTGGCTATGGATTTCACTAGTTTTATGTCTTTTTGGCATATTCAAGGAGTTTCGTCCTTCGGGTAAAACTTTCTTTTTTCGAAATATTCCATCTCTTCATATTTCTTAGATATATAAAATGACACCTATTCTTTATTGCAGAGCCGTTTGTAACCGAATACCTGATTGAATTTCATGGATTCTCAAAAGATACGGTAACAATCTTTTCATTGACATTATGAATTTTGCTCATTTATGAAACAATTATGCTCTTTGCTGAGACTGTGCTACAGTAGATGTTTGCGACTTTTATCTTCCGTATAATCTTCCATATTCTTGCAGATTGTGCAAAAAATATACCCTATCGCCACATATGCATATTTGGCTACATTACCAATAGTATTCCTGATAACAGACTTCGCCAGGTACAAGCCTATAATTGTTTTGGAGGGTCTTGCATTTGTAGCAACATACATTCTACTGATTTGGGGGAACGGGCTGAACGCTTTACGGGTATTCACATTTTTCTTCATACTGCTATGCACCTTTGAACTTTCTAATTTATGGAACAATTATAAATGTTTGTTATCATAGGTTGTCGAAATTTTATATGGAATTTCCAGTTCCACAGAAGTCGCATATTACACGTATATTTATGCAAAAGTTGACAAGGAGCATTACAAGAAAGTCACATCTTATACGTATACAGCCATTCTTGTGGGGAATTTTGTTGCTGCCAGTTTGTCACAAGTTTTAGTATCTCAAGAATGGATGGACTACAAGCAATTGCATTTGCTGACATTAGGGTCCGTTTCGATTGCTGCCCTCATTGCATGTGTACTTCCTGGAGTTCAGCAGTCCATCTATTTTTACCGCAACGAGAGTGCTAGCACTGTTGACAACAATGGTTCTTCCATTGCAACAGATCCTAATCACAATCATAATAGAAATAATTCCTTGCAAACGCTCACTTTCCGGCAGCGAGTGAAACGAGCTTATCTAATGCTCTGGATGGACTGCAAAAGAGCGTACTCGAATCCCTATGTTTTGAAATGGTCAGTATGGTGGGCCATCGCCTCGGCAGGATTTTATCAGGTAAGATAAGATCAGTAGTCAAAAGCAAACTACAAGTACAAAGCAAATCAGGTCAATATTGTTTATTAATATTTGTGTGACAAAATCAAATGCAAATAGATCATTAGTTATATTCAACCGCTTTATGAAGAAATCGCAGCATATACGGAGAACGATATTTACAATGGTGCTGTGGATGCTGTACACACGCTTCTGAGTAAGACTTGCTGTCAATTGTCTCTTCCATCCGCCTCATTTGGATTGGAAACATTTTCTTATATTTTAATTAATTTTAGGTGCCTTGTTAGCAATTTTGGTTGGCCATATTACCATTCAATGGCGGAAATGGGGGGAGGGGCTTCTATGCATTATTTCACTGCTCCAGGGAGCTTTACTTCTATGGATGTCCCAAACCCAAACAATTATGGTGGCATATGCAGGGTATATAATAATTCGCACAATGTACCAAGTCATGATCACTGTAGCCAGGTAAGCATGCTCAATGTACTTTCACATGTAATTGCAGGGAAAGCAAATAATGTATGATAAAAATACATGTTGAATCATTGCAGTGCTGAAGTAGCTCAAGGAATCAGCGACGACAGTTATGGATTAATTTTTGGAATAAATCGCTTCCTGGCTTTATCGTTCCAATCACTGCTAACATTTTGTGTGGCAGATGAAAATGGATTTGCGCTCGGGGAACGAGCGCAGTTTCTTGTTTATGGGGTTTATTTTATATGCTTGGGTATATTATTTGCTGGAGTTGTAGTTTATACTGGGGTAAAGTACCTTTGTAGAAACGACGCTGTTAATGAAACGCCACGTGGATCTCGTAAAGCTTCGGATTACGGAACCAACGATTTGACACAGATCTAGATTTTAAAATGTTTTTAAGTAGTTATTTTAATCATTCCTACGATGCAGATAGTACAGTACTAAAAGAAAGCCAAAGATTAAATTAAGGTTAATATAGAAGTACCCAGTGGCTGACTGTGTATTATTTTTATAGATATTCTGGTAACACAACGCTAAAAGCTACTAGACAAAGACAGCAATTGACATTATTTTCTTAATAAAATTTATTGAAATCAGTTTTTAATAATTCGCATTACAATTATTAATTTTCCATAAAATGGCCTTTTGGGGTGCACATACAAACACATGCAAATAAAATGATATTATGAAATCATTTCTATCTTAGTTCAAGTACTGGATTTATTATGGTTGTATGTGACAGAGCGTAAGGTCCTATAAACAAGCAATCTTTTCATTCCAATTTCACATCAGATTAACTTTCGCCAGCCAAAATACATAGGTAAAAGAGGTATTTACACGCACAGAACGCGAACGAATTTGAGAAGCAAGACATTAATTAGCAAGAACACTTTTTAGTAAAGCTTATGAACGTTAAAAAATATGAGATATTATTCATGCAACTATTTATTTATAGTCCCCCTAATTCGTGTGCTGAAATTTCTACTATGTAGCTATTTACTCTTGTATGAAACTTTTTACAAAGTTAAGTTTGAAAAGCAGTTTACAATAAGTTTTCTGCAGTTTCGTGTGCATAACGTTATATATTAAATTGGATACTCGGTAAACCAATTAAATATTAGTCGATGGTCTTATCGTTAGTATAATTTCACGGTAACGCAAATATTTTCCATGAAAAATGAAACTCTGAGGACAAAGCTGTCGTTGACTTCAAGCTGACTTTAAATTTAAAGGACTGCTGCTGGAGATCGCAGTGTATGAAGACATTTTTTTTAGTTTATGAAATAATTATAGATCTGACTGAAGCTCTCTTTAAAATGAAATATCATTACTAACTATAAGTATTCGCAGTCTCAATTGTGGACTGGTTGGTTCTTTGCCCTAACATTTTTTATATCAAAATCAATATACTTTTAGTGTTAGTACTCGAAAGAAGAAAAAAGGAAACATTCTTTAAACTTGAGATTGCAAATGATATTATTTACTGCAATGAAACAACGAAATATGATACTTCTTGTTACTGAAATTTGCAGAACAAACGTAGTGACAATAATGAGATTCACATAATGACATGATGAAAAATGATATGTAATGACTGTTCATAACTTTACTATAATGAAGTGAAGATGCAAAGCAGATTGTTTTACTTATATTTAATATTCACGCAAAGACTGCTTTACTGAGAAAAAAGCTGCTACTGTTACTCCATCATTAATCAGATGAGGTTAGATGGAATTACACGATGAGTACCTTACTTAGAAACTCAAATCAAAGATATTTTACTGGGATGGTCGTGTTGAGGGGATGCTGGAATTCTGTGTTTCCACTATCCTCTGATGCTGCAATAAAAGTCTGCTATTTGCTTGCATAGTAAAAAACACTTCAAACATGATGTGTGAAAGAAAATAGTTATTTTAGTAGTTTGAATGTGTAGAACTATATGTCGTAAAAATGTGCTTTTCCAATTCCAACCCGACGTGAATAAAAGCAGTTCCATGGATGAATGGTCATATAAAATTTACGTATACGTGCATGGTATATGTACATTTTTGATTGCTTAATGTGTACCTTGTCTCGATTTCTTAATGTGTATATGAAGATGAAGCAGCATCCAAAATTTGCGCAGACATTGACTTTGACTCATGAGCTTCAATGAGCTCATGCAGTCTCAAGACATCGTACAAAATTCGATGAAACCGGGAGAAGATGTGTGACAGCCAGATTAGTATTTAGATCATGTACTGATTTTGCAGAAAAAATAATTGGTAGAGTGACAGTGTAAGGCCCATGCTCTGTTCACATTTCACTGACAAACTAGACAGAAATATCGCAGTACTAGTTTGAAGGTTGGTTAAAGAGGACCGATGACCAGGCACCGCTTCTAAACATAACACAACTTATTATACGAGACTGTAGAACAAACGGAACGATTTAGAGATGGAAAAGTGGTTGTGGGTGTCAATTATTTTATGTCTTTTTGGCATATTCAAAGAATTTCGCCCTTCAGGTAAAATGTCTAACTTATGGTTTGGGCCGTTTTTGTGTGATTGCAAAATTTTTATGTGAACTATTTCAGAATTTATGTATTTACTGATTTTCTTTTACAGAGCCTTTTGTAACCGAATATCTGATTGAATTTCATGGATTTTCAAAAGAAACGGTGACTATTTTAGAATCAAAATTAACAAAGTTTCAATCATTATTTGTCATCGTGAGAAGCAATACCCCATGTCAATTTCCCAGAGTTTCTTAATCCAACTTCACGACTTTGTTGTTCCAGGTTGTACAAAAGATCTACCCTATTGGTACTTACGCGTACTGGGCTACGTTACCAATCGTATTCCTGATAACAGACTTTTTCAGGTACAAACCTATCATTATTTTGGAAGGTCTCGCTTATGTAGCTACATACATTCTCTTGATTTGGGGGAGTGGGTTGAACGCTTTACGGGTACGATTTTTTCTTATGTACACCAAATCTTTTGATTTCATAGGGCCTTCCCGAACTTTTAGCTTTCAAAATTATTGAAAGTATTTAATAACTGTTTCTCATGGCAGGTTGTCGAAGTTTTATATGGAATTACTTGCTCCACAGAAGTCGCATATTACACTTATATTTATGCAAAAGTTGACAAGGAGCACTATAAAAAGGTCACATCGTACACGTATACAGCCATTCTTGTGGGGAATTTTGTGGCTGCCAGTTTGTCACAACTTTTAGTCTCTCACGAATGGATGGATTATAAACAGTTACATTTGCTGACATTAGGATCCGTGATCATTGCAGCCCTAATTGCATTCGTACTCCCTGGAGTAAAACAGTCAATCTACTTTTACCGAAAGGAAAATGATACCAATGTTGAGATTGGGTCTTCCGCTGCAGCAAGTTTGAATCCCAATTATAGTTCCTCCTTAGAAGCCCTCACTTTCCGGCAGCGAGTTAAACGAGCTTACCCAATACTCTTGATGGATTGCAGGAAGGCTTACTCAAACCCTTACGTTTTAAAATGGTCAGTGTGGTGGGCGATCGCCTCTGCTGGGTTTTTACAAGTAAGCAGAAGAATGCAAAAGTTAAAACTTGGTCAACATAGGGGACTCTTTTACTGATAAAATTAAATGGAAATAGATCATTAGTTATATTCAACCATTGTGGGAAGAAATAGCAGCTTATACGGATAACAAAATTTACAATGGTGCTGTGGATGCTGTACATACGCTACTAAGTAAATCAAAGTTGCAGTGCAAAAGACACTATATATATAGTGTTATCATATCACTACAGTCAGTTACTTTAATTCGTCTAATATCACCCTTTCATTCTGATTGCAGGTGCCTTGTTAGCGATTCTGGTTGGTCATATTACCATTCCATGGCGGAAATATGGAGAAGGGCTTCTATGCATTATTTCACTGTTACAGGGAGCTTTACTTTTATGGATGTCTCAAACTCAAACAATTATGGTGGCATATATTGGATACATAATATTTCGCACATTATACCAAGTCATGATCACCGTAGCCAGGTAAGGATTATATTCCAGTATTGACAAAATATACTGTAAGAGCAAATGATTTGTTAAATTTATTTTAAAATTACACCTGGTATATGGCTGCAGTGCTGAAGTAGCTCAAGGAATCAGCGATGACAGTTATGGGCTAGTATTTGGAATAAATCGTTTCCTGGCTCTAGCATTTCAATCACTGCTAACATTCTGCGTGGCAGATGTGAATGGATTTGCGCTGGGAGAACGAGCACAATTTGTTGTCTACGGGATCTTTTTTGTATGCTTAGGCATTTTGTTTGCTGGAGTTGTCTGTTATACTGGTATAAAATACCTTTACAGTACAGAAAGGCAGAATGTGTATCAAGTTTCACAAGAATCCCGCAATGTTTCCAGTTGCAGGGAGAACGGTAAAACACAGGCTTAGAATCTCCTACCTTAATTGTACAATGCTTTGTATTAAACGTTTGCGCATGCCACAGTCTGAAAGCCGATAAAAACTAATCATGTACTGCTCTACAACATATACGTTTATTTTTTAATTCAGTAGTGACGATAGAATCATAAAGACGAAAGTTAAATAAAGGTTATTGTCTTTAATTCAAATTTTTTATATAATTTTAACATAGGTAACTATTATCTATTCACTATACTTTATATAAGGCACTCATAATATATACTCCGAATTCCTAATTGAAATAGACTTTACCAGGCACTGGCTTTATGTTTCGGCACAAAAAGAAAATCTGAAGGTACAGGGCCCATAAACATCTCGCTAAAAGGCACAAAAATAGAAAACGTTAAAATTAAAGACTACTTAAAACGTGAATTATAAGGAAATACCAACAGTTAACATTTCTTTGCGTTGTGTACCTAATTTTTATCCAATCTGCTGCGTTGCCACTTGTAAGCAGTGTTTCCATTTCGTCCCGTCCTACATATTTCGGCGGTCTCTGATTGATACGTTGGGGAGGACATTCCAGGATCCCGTGAGGAATATACCGATGATAAAATGACAGAAACTCGAGTAAAAATCTTCTAGTTGATGCTATGCCTTGGTTATCTGATCCCCAATGATCCAAACCGTAATTGACATATTTCTGTAAAATTTCCATCCGCTGAGTTGAGTTCATATCTATATGTCTCTGTTCTTTTATTTCCTGGAATATCCACGGCTTCATAAGTGCTCCACGGCCAATCATGACTCCTATGTTGTTCAAACAGAACCATAAACATTTATAAACTTGAACTCTAGTTGAAAACCCAGATTTTCTGTGTTTTGTTAAATACCAGGAGCATTAGATATCTCTTTCTTTTCATTATACTCCTCCCACGACAAAATATCTCCGTTTCCGAAAACAGGCATCGGCGAAGCTAGCTTCACACACTCTCCAATGTAATTCCAGTCTGCTGTTTTTAAATATCGTTGCTCTCTAGACCTTCCATGAAGCTGTAAACAGTAAAAAGTAATTAATATCCATAATCCATACTGCATTTGGAAAAAGTAAAAAGTATATTTCTTGAAAACACGTACTGTGACTAGAGAAACTCCTGCATCCCTACAATAGGCTATCAAGTTGTGAGCAATATTTTTGTCCATTGAAACACCTTTCCTCATCTTCACGGTAAACGATTTTCCGTATCCACCAAGTACAGAAACCATTGATTTGACAATTGCATGGAATTTATTGTTCCGACACATTAGTCCACTACCAGCTCCCTGTTTCGCAGAAAAACATTGTCAGCTACCCTAGGTGCAGGTATAATTCTTGAACTTTAATTGAATAATATGCATAAACATAAAACTTACTTGTCGATAAATGGCATCCAAGGGGCAACCCATATTAAGGTCGATGAAGTCGAAAGGGATTTCACAATCATGTAAAATTTGTGCAGCTTTTGCCGCGATAAATCCATTGTTTGCACATAACTGCACTCCCCATAGTTTTTCCGAAGGACTGGAAACATAAATGTACCATTAGTTTCTTTTCAGCCATTTACATTCATGTCTTAAAATGTACAATTAATGGTGCAAATATATTTTGACTTACTGCCGCCTGTGAAGTGCAAACTCGTGAGTATTGCCTTGCAAAAGGGAAGTTGCCAAACTCATTTCCGAACAAGTCACATCAGCTCCAAACTCTACGCATAGTCGACGGAAAGGTAAATTACCAACAGTCGTCAGTGGGGACAGATATAGCTTATCATTCCAGTCAATCTGCAATTCACAGAGAAATAGAATAGATAGATACAACAATTGGCAATTAGATCTTTGACTAGGACAGTGAATTTGTGTTTGATAGTGCAAATACCTTTTTTATTTCACATGAACGCAAGGGTACAATGTCCTCATCTGATACCGGTCCAAGCTTATTTTCCGCTGTGGAATCACTTGATACTTTCGGCTTAGAATCTGATTGCAACTGGCTACAGATTTTTTCAGTTGCCTTAAAATCATACTTATGTTTCCTCAGCTCAATTTGTTTCTGTTTGGGTAATAATACAGCATGCGTCTGGTCGAACAGAGATTTCTGAACTTTCCACAGATCCTCGTTGATAATATTTTTGCCGTCTTTTATATGAGAGGTTGAAAATCTGCAGGTAATTCCTCTGGGACATTTGCCATACGTTTGGAACATGTAGCAATCCGCTTTAACATCGGATGGCTTTTTGCCTGTTTTAGAACATGAAAAGAATCTACACTTTAAATGCGTTCTTTGACAAATCATACTGGACAAAAGGTTATCTGTATTACATGTCGATAAAACAATGTTTAACATATCGGCTTACTTAAATATTCATTAACGTCATGCATAAACGGACATCCTGGTAAATACGGGCATTTCGACTCCTGGGGTCCATCAAGTAAATGGGGACAAAGTTTCTCCTCTGCTAGGGCTTTCTTTGGAAGAGGACGGTCCTTCGCCTTGTTTTGTCCTGACAAATTATTTAAAAGGAAAGGTTGAAACTTATCTGTACTAGTAAACGTCTGGGGGTATCCAAGAATCAAAACTTGAGAGTTTATAAAAAAACATTGCACAAACCTCTTTTACGCTGACTCCTTTTCGACTCATACCCACCACCACCCTTGGAATTGCTCCCTGCATCAACTTTCTCCGGCGGCGGCGGCTCACTTTTATTTTCTCCATTATCTAACCCATTGCCACTTTCTATCTTCAATTTCTTAGCTTGCGGTTCTTGATCATTAGTTTTCGTAATGCCGTCTTCAGTGTCTTCCTTCACCTTTACCCAGATAAACTGGGGTTTGATGTGAGCAATTCCATCGATGGCACTTTTAGAGGTCATATTACTACTAGCAGACTTTGTTTGTATGTGTCTCTTATCACCAGTTATGTAGCTGTAACTTTTCAATCGAAACTACACATGTAAATGACACTTAACCAATGATAGAATTAACTTTAAATATTTATGGAAAAAAAGTTTCAAGACAATTCAGAAGATCTCAAAATCTCAAATCAAACTCAGCATTAGCATGATGAAAAGACTTCCCACAAAATGCAGCTGCTGCTTTGAGAAAAGGGTGCATGCATGCAAAACCACGAAAAGCATGGTGCATGCTTGTTTTTGTTTTTTATCTGCTGGATGCTGGATCTACAAATGACCGATGCATGCATGTCTTTCATCTTCTATGTTGTCTGTATGGCATTCTGGCATTGTTAGAAATTGCAGTTTACATCAAAGAAAGTCATTTACCAAAGCTGACAAACCACGGATATGATGTGATGGATGATTTAATGCAGTTTTAACTTATGTCTTGAACGACATTCTAATGACAAATGACAAAGTACAAAAATATGCATGGTACTTAGTATGCAAGTGTTCTTATGCTCTACAAGTTTGCACAAAAATGAGACAAAAAATAAGTTGATTTTTACAACTTTTAAATAGATATATTATTGGATAAAAGTCGATTAACAAGTAATAAAATGAGATAAAATTAAAGGAAAGCTTTAAACCGAGAAGAATGAGTAAATGAACAAGTTGGAGATTTAAGCATCATTTCATCATCAAGTTTAAGGCGTCACATCGCTTTTTCTGAAGAAACTGATATCAGCATCTTCTTTCTCAACGGTGATTAGGCACTCTCGAAACTTGTCTAACAGCAGCATCAACTGAGATCTTCTCACATTCTCTCTGTACATGATCTCTTCTATATGAAACTCTCCAGTGAAGTATTTCGCCAGCTTGGAGAACATTTTGATATCCTGCAAACTAATTGATGATTTGTTCACTAATCCTAAGGCTCTTTTCACAGCTTCGTTATTAAGTTCAGGAAGGGAGGATTTGAATTTGTCTAAGGGTTCCACAATCTCCTCATTGTTATTATTTTGTCTTGCGCGATCCTGTTGCGGATCAGATTGTGAAAGGGTTTCGTCTTTATCTTTTGCATCGAGACTGCTGCAATCTTCTTGGCGTTGCTCTTGATTGGGTAAATGATTCAGAGGACTAACGAGAGCCATTTCGTCCCCCGTTGTTTCAGAGAAAGTATCGCTGACTGTAGCATCATCTTCCTCAGGAAAGTGGTAAGGCCGAAGATTCAGATTCAAGCTAATATCAGGATCTACATTGACGCTGATTTGATCCAACTGTTGATCAGTTCCTGATCCAACATCAAGATAAGTCGCCAAATAAATGTACGTGTGCAGTTGTATTAACAATCGCCGCTGAAGCATCCAAGTTACTAACTCCACTAGTTGCGATTGAATGTATGCACAGCCTAAATGGATACAAAAGTAAGATTGTCATTAAAATTAAGAGCAAAAAGGGAATACGGGAATAGGATATCATAATATGCATTTCTGAAAACATTATCACCAAAATTGCATGTACTCACCTAGCATGGGATTCATCCTTTCTCCTAATGGAATCGCTAAAGAAAAATCTGAGAAAACCTGTAGTATTGACAATAGTGGAAACTGTTTCCTGAAGGCACTCTCTAGCTCTGGAGAATCGACAGGAATATCTGGTGCGAGAAAGTAGACGTTTGATTCACACAGAGGATAGATTACTGTTGCATGCGCCCAGTATACTAAATGCGATGCTATTTCCACGACTTGAGATAAAGTTAAATCGGCATCAGCAGCTAGTGTTTGTAGACTCTTGAGTGGTGAGTAAACTTGCAGTAATCTGGGGATCGTTGATGAACTGTCCACCCAAAACCGAGAGATTAAGGATTCAGGTTCCACCAAAAGCAAAATGGCGTGATAAGGTCGGATAGCTTCCAAGCATCTGTGAATTGTCTCAGGTTCAACTAAAGCTGCATGCTTTCTGAAGCTGTGGAATCATATAAATTACAAATACGATAGAAAATTTTTCTCATGCAGCTTAAATGTATAGCTTTCACTGTTCATCAAAATCACTTACGGGAGGACGTGAACTCGATGGGGTAAACAGAAACTAATTTGTACCCAATTATTAATCCTGGTGAAAGTGTAGCCAGTATTACAAACATCATCGTACACTCGTTTCATCAACTGCGCAAGCTTGCTTTTCGCCAGAATATCATCAAAAACTTTCTCTTGCACATTATCTATATCATCCCTGTCTTCTGAATGCTCCAACGCTACTGTACAAGCTTCGTCATGTGTGGCGATAATTTTTCGCATTTCTTGATTCAAAAAGCCACAGCGATACTCCTCGTGGCGAAGACCAATTCCAAGTCTCTTGCTCAAATCGAAAAAGCATTTCACAATCGAATGACTCGCAGCTGCATTTAGGCAAAATACAATGTGAAATATCTTGACTGATGTTTGAAACCTAAAACAAGCAAAACATACAACAAATTAAATTGATATTTCAGCTTTCATTGTTACTATTATGAAAGCAAAATTCTAGACTTGAAAGTCCACATACTCTGGATTTATAGGACGGACATCCCTTGGATTATGCATTAGCGTTGGGTGACCAACAAATCGCACGAAATTTAACTTCAGTTCAAATTTCCGTTCCGCTAGATCTGAGTTAACTGCCAGTAAATTGGACAGGTCTTTGTCACTGAGCTGACTAAGCATTTCACTGCCATCCAAGGAAAACTTTCTCCCATCGGATATTGAAGCCGTAAGCCCAGGTTCTGAGAACAAATCGTCAGTTGGATTCTTCGACACAGAGTACGGATTTTCGCCTTCACCTCGAGAGATCACTGGAGCCGCAGTTCGGGAAACCTTCCTGATTCTAGTCAACCCAAACTCTGGTGTAATGTTTGTAACAGCAACAGGAGGAGACGTAAAGGATTTGGTGGAAATCTGTGATAATGGCGTGTCAAATAAGGTCTTGGTTGTTGTCCCAATGTAAACCGGAGATTTGGTTACTGCAGATAAAAGTGTCAACGGGCTTGATGTTTGAATGGTTGCAGGGTCAACGACCGGGCTGAGTATGTTGACAGCATTCTGACTAGCAACGCCATCAATTATATCTTTGCCACCTGGATTGCTACCAGCGGTAGAATGTGCTTCAGACTTCTCCGAGGATGATGTGCCCACTGCAGCCTTCACTGCATCAAGTTTGGATGCAGTAGTACCCGGAGTGGATCCAGTTTCAGAACGTGGTCCAGTTCCGGAAGATGACGAAAACGAGGCAGTTTTCCCCAAATCGCCATTTTGCTCTAGTCGAACAGTCTTTTTACCATCCACCGTTTTGAACTTCTTTGAATACGGATATCGAAATAGTAAACGGTCCCCCTTGCTTCCATTTTTTACTAGAATTATACATAACGGATTGACAACAGCGGCCGGGTTCTTGGAGGGATAATTGTGGTTTGCGATTGCAACAGGTGCACAATTCATTAATGAAAACTTTAAAGATATGACTGGCTTTCTATCAAAATCAAATAAAAGCACACTGTTGACTGTATGACTGTCAACTGTATACAAAACTACAAACTATTCAACCTTGGCATTTCTAAATTTTATATTTTAATGAGTTTAGAACACTCCGAAAAGAAAGTTAACCTGTCTGATCTGTTACCCTGTTACGTGTACGTTGATTGCAAAGATAAGCAGATTAATGAATGTGTTGATGATCTATTAAAACTTCTCACTGAGACAATAAAAAGCTAAAGTTTCTTCCTTCACCGCCAGCCAACTCAGGTAAACATCCAACCTCCAAACATGCATGCTTTTACTGTATTTCAGCTGATGTAGCAAAACATTCATGCACTCATGTACGCATGTGTAATTCGTAATTGCATTGCAGGTATTTACTACATCACCGTTGTTTTCTGTTTACATCTGAATCTGAACAGGTATGCATGTATGTAGATTTGTAGATTATTCTATGAAATTCCTCTCTAGAGTCTACAACTCAGCGTCTTCTCGTCAGATAAGCGATGAAACATCCGATAAGACAAAAATAATGAGAACTTGACATTTTGACAAACTGATAATCTTACTCCGCCGTAATCGCCATAAAACTTTCATTACGCATTTGTTCGGGGCAATGTGTGATTAATTGCTGGGGAATTAGCATGGTTCAAACTAAAAATCTTCATTTCATTCAGACAATCCAGCATCTTTTAATGAATTTGCAGATGTCATATGGAGTAAGATGTGAGAAAGTTAATGATAAATGATATGACATGAATTTTACGAATAATTTCCTAATTGATAAATCTACTTTTTATGTTTAGGGTTTCCACGTACTTAGTAAGCAAGATTGGTAAAAAAATGATGCAGATTTCAGGAGATTCAGTTTATTAATTATATAAAACAAACTTACATTAAATCTGCAGTTTATTACTTGTTTCAAAAATATTTCCATTTTTGATTTGTCCACATTCTCTAAATTTTCTGGTTTGCATTCTGTATGTTTACATTTTTTTATGTTTACTTTACTATAAATCACAACTACTCATACATTTTTCTAAAATCCTTGCATTTATGGGATTTAGGAGTTACATAAAAATAATTTTCTACATTTACTTTGCTCGGTTTTAGTACATAAAGGCTGTGCCTCTATGTATGCATTCTGGAATTATTACAAATAAATTAAAATAAATTAAGACATTCAAGATACATTACATTTATATCAAGGAGCAGAGAAAGTCAAAAACATTTTCAATTCTGTATACCTTTCATGCAAAGACAGCAACACGAATTAACTACATAATTCAAAATCAGATTAAAAATTAATACTAAAGTTGAGATGAAATAGGAGATAGTAGATTCACATATTCTGAACACTGAACACCCACAAAACACAATTAGGTAAGTAGACGATAGTTTCCAGTTCAATTCAGGTTTAGTCCCAACTTAGACTCTGACTTATACTTCCTGTATTCCTCCCCATGTTGTGGATCAGCCATGGGCACATATCCCTCCGGTTCACAGTGATGTGGAAAGCTTTCAAAAAAGTCTTTATATCCTCCATACAAAACATATAACTCTGGATAAAACAAATATGGATATGATGACATATTCGAGGTACGATCAATATCACGTAAATATCGACACAAGATTGGACCTCGTCGAGATGAAAACTCACAATGAAATATCAATATTTCTCTTCCAGGAGGTGCCTTCTGCTTTGATGTTGATGGGCTGCTCAGCACTAATTTGGTGTCTAAAAACGCCTCGCGGATTTGCTTTTTACTGTACAGGTTTAGCGCACCTTTGATGTGTCCCCCATGAAATTCATAAGGATAGCGACAATCGATTATCTTAAAACTTACACCCTGAAAATCTTCTTTAGTCTCCATTAGATTTGCAAGAGTTTCACCGGTTATTTCTTTCAGGTCGGGGTGCTTCCCATCTGTTTTGTACGGCAGAATATATGATGAAGATGCATCTCCTATCAAACTGGGATCACATTCTCGCTTATCCAATGAACTTTTAATGCTTGTTGAAAGGACAGAGTCGGACTGCGATTTTAAGAATAGTTTCTTTACTGCTGGCGTTAGTGAAGATGAAGATTGTACATTCTTGTTGATTTCTCTGAGCGCTCCTCTGCTGTTGGCTATCTCCTCATACGGAGAATTTTCTTCGGAGACAACTTTTAACCTTTTGGGATTATTATAAGCTGGAGTTTCGTTTTCTTGTTGACGAAAGCCACTCGTTTCAGGAGTGCTCATAGACCGTCTGAATCCGATTCTGGAGGCTTTACTCTTATTTGACTCATTGGAATCCAAATGATCAAATGAAAGCTTTGTAGGAGGTAGGAAGTTGCGCCTGGTGGGAGTAGTGCGCTGATTCTTTTTCCGACCGCTGCTAAGCCGACTTGATGGAGAGTCTGAATTAGAGCCTGTAAGCTGTGGAGTTAACTTGAAGGGCATTTGCCAAAGTTCTGCAATAGCTTTCGAGGGCAAACTCTCATCTGGAACGCAGAGTTCATTGTAATTTTTCAGTTTAAAGGTTGGGAACGATGTTGATGGGGTGGTTTGCGGAGATACTGGTTGGGGATATGAGTGGATACCTGGAGAATTACTGCTTGCATTACTGTTACCACTAGCTTTTGATTTACTCTCACTGTTTTCAGCCATATTCGCAGCTACTTTGATTCCGATGAGGAGAAAGTTCTAATAAAGTTCTGCAATTTATACTACACTTTCATCATGTCATACTGCCATGTTCCATTCATTACACTCGGTAGGCTTGGCTTGCACTGATTTTCTGAAGTTGAAGCAAAACCTAAAAAGCAAATTCAAGAGGAAACAGATTTTTTAAACGCTCAAATATGCAGTAACTGAAAACTACTGGAGCTGGAATCTTTTGTAACTTGGAATGACATGACTATGGAGTACTTACAAGTATCTTCGTACTCCTCTAGCATGATTAGAGATTATTTATTCATACGGCAGAGTCCAGTGAGTATCTCCTACAAAATTGATTCCCGTTACTTCAACCCCTTTCCTTCCAGCATGTATTTACAACTTGGCATGGCCTTTTCCCCTCAGTCATTTACCTTACACTCCGTGCAGGTGCATTCGTTCAATTGACCAGACTGGTCGGTCCCTCCCACGGAATGACAGATTTGATTTTTGAAGACAATAATCCTATAATCAAGCAAATGAATAAATGACCAATGAATATTTCGTTTGTACTGCTATTAATGCCATCGAACATTGCAAGATGCAGAGTAAGGAACAAAGAACAACATAATCATGAGTACTTGTCAATTGTAACATATTTTAAATGTTTATTAATTTCAACCTACAACAAGAAGGGCTCGTAGATTCTTCAATCTTTCTTCAATTCACAAATCCCTGTTCTTTCGGGCTGTAAAATGTCAGCACGAATGTTGGAACTTTTAGCAGTTATATTTGACGATGTTTGATACGATGACGGAAGTATGATCTTCTTGTTTTCCAAACTATAAACTTTTCCAAATCTTTCATGAAATCATCACCAGTTAGTTGCCAGTTATTTTAAAGTTGACTTAAGTCATAAGTTATCTAGACAGTTATGATTGTTTCTTCGGTTCGTTTTCTGTTTCATGCTTTCTTCACTAGACGAAAACGAAAAACAACGAAGTGTTACTCAGCCAGCGCATTCACCACTTTTCAGTCTTCTTGATCAGTGCCACATCTATAACCTAACCGCCCAAAAATAATTAATGTACACACATTTACGCGCTGTCTGCCCCCTTCATTGCTTTTTCGTGTTTGTATTTTTTTTTGGGCTTTTTTAACTTCATTTTTACTTTATGCCTTTGCTTTGCCTCTGGCCTGCACTAACCCAAGCCACAACAGTGAAAGCTGAGTGAGACAGAGGGACGCGCCGGAGAAAGCAAAATTTTCCCGTAAAGTAGGGGTATAGTGGAACTCATTTCATACATGAATTGAAAAAATGGTGTAAATGCAATCGCCTCATGAAGGCAATAAACCCATGTAATTTACTATTTCTCATGTTTTCATTTTACTCACAGAGTCTCACACCAAAGAGGCAAAGCAAAGAGTTCACAAATTCATAATACAACAACTAGTAAACAAAAACATGTGCTTTCTTTACTCAACATGACCAGTTAGTGCTCGTCATCAAGACATTATACACGTTTGCTTCGAGTACCTGAAAAAGGCTAGTGATGAGTTATTATGGCGTTAATTAGCCATCATGTATTACTCTTCTAGATAGTTAGTTAGATAGATACTTAGGCTATGAGATTAGTTTTAACTTTAACTATACTTACTCCCATGAACCGCATTTTCGAATAAATTTACAAAGACAAAATGTTGCGATTTTATGCGCAGAGCTCCTTTGTGCGTGCTTTCTCTTGTAACAATAGTGTGGGGGCGGGTGGTCATTATGCAAAAATTCATGGAGGTCTTGGAAGACGCATTCTGTATGAAAATGAAGCGATTCATGGAAGGTTTCTTGGAGGGTGCTGGAACTATAATTCATCAAAATCATATCATATAATTAGATGCTATAATACTTCGTCCAGTAGTTGTTGGTATCTTTCTAAAGAGAAATCAGATCAATTTCACTCTGTGAAAAATCGGAAGTTTGGCAGGTCTTCAGCCTTCGCCGCCGCTTTCTCTCCGAGTAGTTTCCAAAATTGGAAAAGCGTATGCATAATTCCTGGTGACGCTGACACGAATTGGGGAAACAAGTTTAAAAAGTTTCCAACGCGTGCTCTTATCTTCTTATTGCTGTGTTCATCTGCTGGAGTGTATGGTTTAGTTTGGTCTAATTATGTAGAAGTGGAAAATGACGATAAGCGAAAAAGGGAAAAATTAGCATGGGATTGGTCACCGTTCGTTGTCAGTGCTGCGAAACCACTTGATGATGACCTGAGCTCGAAGCAGGACATTAAGTCGTTGAAAAATGGTGCTAAAGGAGGGGGAAGTAGACGACAACATTTTAACTTCATTGCTGATGTTTTAGAAATTGTTCAAGACGCTGTGGTATGCATCGAAGTGAAAGACCATTCCACCACCAATTGGTTTGGGATTCCACAAGGTTCCAGCAATGGATCTGGGTTCATTGTGAAGGAAGATGGATTGATCTTGACAAATGCTCATGTTGTTGCAAGTCAACAGAGAAATTCTATAACGGTATGTACTTAATTCAATGCGTTAATTATATGAATACAGCATTTTAAACAAGCTCAACATGCATCTTTCTTTGTCTTTAACACTTTTCATTGACATTTGCAGGTTAAATTACATGACGGCCGGTGTTTTGCTGGGTACATAGAAGATGTAGATTATGAATCGGATCTGGCAACTGTCAGAGTCAAAGCTGTAAGTACTTTTTAAATTTTTTCAACTTTCCTTTCTTATTCTAAAAGATCATTACATAATATAATCTCTTTGTTTGGAATAGAGAGGCCTGCCAACTCTGTCCCTGGGGTGCTCATCCGAAACTCGGATTGGGGAGTGGGTTGTTGCAGTGGGGAGTCCTTTGAACTTATCGAATACAGTAACTGCTGGAGTAGTTAGTAGCACGCGACGTGGGGCTAATGAACTTGGAATCCATGCTAATGACATTAATTACATTCAAACCGACGCTGCCATTACTGTACGTTACTAGTTTCAATGATATAATGCTCTCATGGATTAATAAACTGTTGAGATGATGATGGTATTGTTGTTCCATATTTCTTAAGTTTGGAAACTCTGGAGGACCGCTTATCAATTTAGACGGAGAAGCAATAGGTATTAACTCGATGAAAGTCACACCCGGAATATCTTTCGCGATACCGATTGACCATGCAAAAAAGTTTCTTCAAAGGGCAGAGCTAAGAAAAGGTTATTATAATTTTTTAATGTTCAGGGAGTCTGTAACTATTTAGTTGCTCATGTATCATGTATTTTTTTAAATCCTCTGTTTTTTTTTAGCTTCTGGGAAATCCCATGCTAGTCGAAGATATATGGGCCTTTCTATTTTGACCATGACTGAAGAAATTCGAAAAGAACTCGAATCTCGAACGGGCATTAGCATGAACAAGACTGACCACGGAGTTTTTGTGTGGCAAGTCGTGCGTGGAGGTCCTGCTTTCTTGTATGTTACATGAAGATATTCCAGTAGTAATTATTTATTATTTTCAGCATCTTATAGAATACCTACCTACCTACTTAGTATAAAGACCAAATCAATACAGGTGTGATGCGCTGGAATATTAGCATTACTGATTGCATTTCATAACCACTGTTTATTTGCAGATCTGGAATACATCCAGGAGACATTATCACAAGCATTAATGGTAAGCAAGTTAGATCAGCAGCGCAAGTTCATGATATCGTGAAGACTGATGATCAACTCACAATGGAAGTATTTAGAAGAGGGGCAAAGTTAACTGTCATCGTAGTTCCTGAAAATATTCTCCAGTAAACAGATTTTCGTTTTGACTTGAGAAATTGATTTTTTGAAACTCACTACAATAAAAATGTCATTTAAATACGCAACAATCAATGATTAAAATTGTTTGTCAGTTTATGTAGCTGTATTTAATGATTTAATGGCATAATGACATTCCAGACGCTACGATTTCGTTATCTAAATGCAAGCACTTTCATAGTATTTATAGTACATAATATCTTCAAAACGCCGACCTTTATTGCTACAATCATGTAAGTCATTTTTTATGACTGCGAGTTATCTATCATGCTGTATCACATTGCCCCGTCATTTAATTTCTGAGTGCGTATCGACTAACTAATAGGTTTACGGTTTACCTAAGCAGATAAATCATACGCTTTCTTTCAGGACAAGGATAAGCTTAAAACATTGCAGAAACTGAGTGCTACTAGATAACTGAGGGACCCTTGACAGGTACCTAATGAAGTCTTAACCAAGCCGAGTTTTTGAATGAATTTTTGCAGATTCTGTATTCATTAATATCGATTAGCTATACAGCAGCTTATTCGCTACAGTCTACTTTCTGTTATCAATTTTCACTTTTTATGTTATCAAATTACGCTGTTTTAATAAATATAATGAATACCCACCAATGCATGAGTATTTAGGTATGTACTTCCACGTTGAAAGCTTGTTAATCTGCGTGCATGGGGCAAAATAATACAGTGAAAGACACAGCAGACAGAGCCATTTTGCATATGTAGCAAAGCAAAAGTACTTTATTGCAAAATTACAAAAATTCTTGATGTAGCATATATCAAAAAGGACTTTTGATGGACTCAATGAGACTTTCTCTCTCGACGAGTTTCATCATCTCATCCATTAATTCATTAAACACCAAAACGTTCCCCGTTCTCGCAGAAGATGGTCCGAGGAAATGACGGACATTTTACATGAATGGCATGTTCTGTGGAACTAGTGGAACTCATTCATGATAAAAATCTTGTCTATGCAACACGTATGAATGTTATGTTATTTCGAAATGCATTGTCAGTATACAATTGCGTTTAGTAAAAAAATGAAAATACAACAAAGAGATAACTTTGTTTTATAAGTTCAGCATTTTTGTTGAGATTATAGAGAGGTTGCCACTATTTACAGTAGAATACTACACTCCAATTGTGTAGTGCTCATACACATTTCAAATTACAAAATATATTATTGACGTATATGAGTTTCGTACATTAAATCTATGAACTAAACTAATTACAATGATGATTGTAGCTTCTTCATCATCATCAGTGGTTGAAACTACGATTAGCTGGAACGATGGGAAAATGGAAATGCCTCGCGCTCTGTGATGTGATGCTCGTGAGTCGTGACCTTCATTGTATTTGTTGCTCATTTCCTATTCGCATAACGCAACATTAAATGTGCTAACTTGTATGTTCAAGCCGTTCAAACCGCATAAATGAATGCTATGCATATTTACATAAACACTACATTATAGAGGAGTGCAAAACTGATTGATTGGTTCCAAAAGTGATCATTGATCATGCAATAGTTTGCCATTTTTGATGATTGATTGGGATTATTGGGAATGCAATGTCATGAGAAGTTATTGTACGGACGACTCGAGCGAATGGTGACGGTGACAGAAAGCTTTTGGCTATTGAGGTTTCGTATTAAATGATGAAAATTTTTACATTATGCTGGTATGCGATAGCCAGAAGTTGGTGAAATAGCAGCAAACATGCGGCATAAGAAAAGAAATTGAACGAAAGACGACAGAAAACTCAGAAAAAAGACAAAGAACGAGAACTAAATGAAATTCAGCTAATGAAGGATGATGGAACATTCCAATTTGAATCACAAGACTCACACAAGACAGACAGTAGGAGTTTAAGTGATGCTAAATAAATTGAGGTGATGATGAGTAATTCATTAAGTTAACTATAGGTAAATGTATATTTGCGATTATTATGTGTGTGTAAACTGAATAGATAGCGGAATAAACAGGTAAACTATTTTTAGTGGTTTCATGTTGATTTGATACGTGTACGTAAGTTACGTACGTCATAATACTCATTCCACATTCCTCTCTATGCAAAGCTAAAAAATTATAGTACTTACGAGGAAACGTCAGACTATATTTTTGGTGAAATGCCCCGAAAATACATAATTTACTATGAGCATTTTAAACACACTTGTCATACTCACGAATTAATGTTGGCTGTCCTAAAGCCGAAAAATAAATGTTCAAATGGAACTGAATAGTCTGTTCACATCCAAAATCTCATATTGACCGTTGCGTTTGTGTATCAAGGATTTTCAGCAAATCGAAACGAAAATATCAGCAATCGGCAATTATAAATTGACTATAGTCAATGACTATAGAATGAAGCTAGCAAAACATCACAAATACTAGTAATAATATTACTAATTGAGCAGCATTTATTAAGTACATAAATTGTTAAATTCATAATAATATGTTAAATGCAAAAGTTAATGAGCAAGATATTATGCAAAAACCAAAATATAATTACAATGAAATAGTTTGTAGCAAAATCAAAAAAATCTCTACTGATTCAAAGTCTCAAGCACAGCGGATATAAATAACAAGGTCCTTCAGGACCCGTTAAGCACCTGATGAGACTTCCTCGTCAGCGAGAGAGGTGGTAGGTTGTGGAAGCTCATCGTACGTTCTACGCACACGTAGTACTACAACCTCAAACACGACTAGGAATAATCTCAGAAAAGCAACGTTTGCACACGAGAAGGCGGAGCTTCCCCTCTTGATAGCATCATACAAGATGACCTATTACTGATTCATGACTACAGTCAACGTTGGCGTTATACAACAAGGCATAAGGAAAGTTATTACACGTATGCTAGGATTTTCCTGTGCAATCTACCTACTCCGCTCATATTCATGTTCGTCCTATATGCTCTGCTGTGTGTCCTACTGTAACTGTGCATTGTGCAACACAAGCTGATTCCAAATTTTGCCCTTTTCCCCTTCCTCTCATTCAATTGAACTGCGTTGTGGACGAGAGATATGATGATAAAGGGAACTACTCCGATTTCCAATAAGCTGAAATCAGTCTAAAAATAAAAACAATCAAAATTACTTTCACACACGCCATCACAAACCCCACTAGTCTCTTGTGTTAAAGTTACTGTGAAATTCGTGAACCTTTAAGGAGAATATTTTTCGCAACTTGGAATTCTTGAGGAAAAACTGTTTAATAAATTGTTTTGTTGAATATTTTGAAATCTGTGAAAACCATAAAAAAGTCAAGGAGTCATCGATCATCTTGTAAAGTCGACTGAAATTATTCTGTAAGTCAAAACTAATTTAAATCATAAATAGGTCATTCTTTATTAGTAATTCCGCTCCGCCCCAGGGCTTGGCGATTTGTTAGTGAAGCATATAAACTGAAATGAAAAGATTAGAGGTTTGAAGTAAATAATTTACGGATCAGTAGTCAGTTGCATATCTACAATTCATAATATCATGGATATTGGAAGGCGTTCAGGTTCCGAACTCAAGTGCTTTCAATTTCAAGGCCAAATTATTTCCTGTACCTAGCCACTTCGTTGGTGGAGTCGACGCTCAAAGTTCAGTAGCATTTATTGAGTAATGCCAGTATCTTTCGACTTTCAGAACAATGCATAATTAAAATTATAACCTTACATTTTAGGTTTTGCAAAACTACATCCTTTGTTTAAATACTGTGCAAAGTAACTAACGCGCTCTATCCATACATCATTTTAACTACAAGTGATGTTAGTTAGTTGACAGTATTTACAGTGTACAGTACTTTTGCCGACATTTCATACTGTATTGCCAACTCATCATAATTAAGTTGTAAGCGTTAATGTTGGTTTTCAATCAAGTAATTATTGGTTCGTTCATGAGTAGAATGATCACAGTTGAGTCAACAGACCGCAACAGAGAATATTATTATTGTCAATTGTTACATATGAGAAAATGCAGTCAGAGTCAAGAGCTTCAGTTCAGAACACTTTTATTATGACATTGACTTGATCAAATGATAAGTCTAAACTGATAAGTTTTAGCATTAACAAGATAGCAGGGCAGGACCTTTATCTCGCGTTTGACAAGCACTACAAAAACTACTACTACTCGACTACTGTACCCTTCTGTCCTATAGCTTAGTCTGTTATATGTAGTTAGTTAACACATGCATACCTTGGTGGAATTGGAAATACTTTTGTTAATATTTATGTGTAATGTGTATTGTAAGATATGTGTTATTCATTAGTGGAATTAGAACACACTAGAACATTAATACTTATTTGCGAGGAATCACAAAGAATTTATTGCAAAATTTGCTGGTTGTCTTCAAATTGACTACGTGTAAGTTTTGGATATCGGAGTAAGAAGAAATTTAATTAATTAGAATTGCCATAATATAGTTGGAGATTTCAAACGTAAGATAATTCTGTAATCATTGCTGTCGTATGTTATAGTTATTCTTATGCATGTTTTATCTAGGCCATATAAGTAATTGAAAAACTACTACTATAATTCTTTTATTTTAACCGTTGTCCACCCACCACAGGTCAACAAGACAGGTGTATAGGGTGTTTAGAATAGTGACGCAGATTAGGTTTAGGTATGCTCATTGTTTGTCATGGTGCGATACAAAATGCATTTGAGCAAATTGTTAATTCAGAATTCAATGCAGTTTATTGGAGACAGCAATATTCTCCTCCATTTCCTGTACTCTAAATTTTGGTTAGGTTGAACAAATTGAATGAAGTTATTTATCAAATGTTTATTTTCTTTGCAGAACCCGACAGACCGAAGTAAAAGCAACAATGGTTGAAAGAGTACAAAATTTTGCTGCGATGATGAGCGGGAAGCTGTAAGAAACTTATCACACTATTGCAATCTGTTTTTCCATTATTTATTAGTATTTACCTTGTAAAATATGATTGTATAAACCATTTCAAAAACCGTTTTCCTTTTTCAGGGATCAGCCGATCCGGAACCATTTGAAAAATGTGTATGCTTCGATTGCCTCAGCCACCTTCGTAGCAGCTGCTGGATCATTCATTCACTGCAATGGTAATTATTTCATTCTTATGTATTTTTAATTTTTAATTGATTTCCACTGTCGACTGAAGTATTGTCTGATCGTTTTTCTGTATTTAGTTAATTAATTGAGTGATTTTGTTTTATATTTCGTAGGATATTTTGAGGGTGGTCTGTTAAGCGCTCTCGGGTCTGTTGCTTTGATGCTCATGTTGGCATTCTCAAGAAGTCCGGATGGGAAAGATGATGGAACTCGTTTTATGTATCTTAATGGATTTGCTTTCTGCACTGGTAAGCTACGTTTCGGAATTTTAAGTAAATTATGACTTTCCTTGTCTGTGGAATGCAATGCCATCATGTAACCACGTATTGACGTGGTTTGGTTGGTCTTCTTTATTCCGATTTGAATGAAAGCTAACAACTATGTATCTTTATTCCTTCAGGATTGTCAACCGGACCTCTGATCGAAGCAGTTTGGGACATTGAACCTTCTATCGTCGTGTCAGCTCTCATGTACACCTGTATAATATTTACCTGCTTCTCACTGAGCGCAATTATTGCTCCCGAGGGAAAATATCTGATGATGGGCGCCCCTCTGATGTCCACACTCTCGGCAATGCTCATGGCTTCAATTCTCAACATCTTCATTCGATCTCATACGATTGCATACGTGAGTTCCCAAGAAATATATAATCACCTACATCTTTTAGTTTCCTTTATGTTAGAAGCTGTTGTTTTATTTGGTACATTTTTCATTCCAGATGCAACTGATTGTTGGACTACTTGTTATGTCTGCCTTCATCCTCTATGATACTCATCTCATCATGGAAAAGTTCCGCATGGGAGACAGGGATTACATTTGGCACGCTCTCACTTTGTTCATGGACCTCGCATCCATCTTCAAGCACATTCTGATCCTCTTGGCCGACAAGGAGCAAGGACGCAAGAAGCGTGACAATAGGCGCTAAGTAATTCTTCTGAGATGTCAAGTGAATGGCAAAATAACAAATTCGTTATAAATTCGCCGTTATTCTAATCTTTACAAATACGAGAGTTTTCATTTTCCAATTATTAAATTAATGAAAAAATGCTTATTGTATGCATATTATAGACTATTCTATGATACGTTTAATATTATATTTATGAAATTACTACTGCTACATCATCTCTGTCATCTTGATTTGTAAAAAAAACACTCGTTTTACAAACAATGTAGTACATGTTATTGCTAGTAATTGCGAAAAATACATTATATCTGTATCTGTGTAACTTTTAGTATCTCCTTCTGTGTATTATTGTGCAATGGAAATGATTTTTCCTTGCTTGTTTATTTGTACTTTAGAGATATATTTAAATTCATATCATAGGATTCCACGCTCTATGTATAGTCTCGTGTGATACTTAATAACCAAATCTATGCGAAGCGAATGAAATATTGTTTACTAAAATTGACCATGTCTATTTTATTCATTGGTTTATGAGAAAGCTTGATTGCGATTTGGTCTCCTCCATCAATCTATTCATACACATACAAATCGTTTGTCTTAGCATATTTAGACTTTGTATTTGTTTTGCAACTTTTCTAAGTTTTCTCTACGGCATTACCACATTCAACATTAACACAAAACACAACATCACAACTCAAAACGGTTGGAGTTCCAATGCAAAGGATTTAAAGAAACTCGAAAGAATTAACTCATCAAGCTCAAATTAGCTATATTAATGGATGATAATGATAATATGTTTTAAAAAGTAATCATCGGATGTTAGATTGGTGAGTCTTAAATCTGGATCGTATTATTTAATTTGAATTCGGATTCGGAATAGAGTAATATACTGCTTTCAGGAAGAAGGTTGGCTGTTAGATATGGTGTCGAAATCGGGAATATTTACATAAAAAGCGTACTTCTATAATTAAATACTGAGCAAAATATTCATTAACATTTACAAATTAAATGATACAATGTAAGTGCATATGTTACTTGGTCAAACGTATATGATCTACGAGATGGAATGAAAAGATTGAAAATCTTTTTAATGTATTGTATTATTGCTGGGAAAAATGTTTTTACTGGATTTTCACATGGATATGCAGATTGTCTTATAAAAATGGTATTGAGTTTGCATCTCTACCACAGACGTGTATTGAAACATCCTCAACTTTTGACTAATTGTTGGATTTTACGGAATAGAAACCACGTCATGGCATGTTTAACGACCTCCGTGTATAACTTTCTTAAAGTAAGTATTCTAAAAAAATTAATCTATTATCAGTGATGAAAAATAAGTAACAATTGGATAAATTCCAGGTTTAAAGAGCCATAATTCGGATATATATAGTGAATGCATATTATATTATTATGTAGACTGTATATTTAGCTGGACAATGTAATAAAACTATAAAACATATTTATGTACTGTACGATAAATAATATATATGCGTGATCAAACAGTTTGCTTCATCATAGTAATGTTCAATGCAGAAAAATACGATATGAAACGAATTACATTCTATCCCAAAGTTTAATATTCCCCAGATAATTGTGCAGTTTTTTGGTTGTTAGATCAGATCAGAGCTGTTTCTGAGAACAGAGAGGTTACACCTTCTTTCCAATGTATTAAATAGTTTTGAAGCATTAGGGAAAGTAGGGAAAGCAATCTAGAGACGAAAACTCGTTTAAATCTAAAACTAATGATTATATTCGTGCGTGAAACTTTGTACTTGTGTCAAAAATGGTACAATAATAAAGATTACTTGTTAGTTGCTGAAATGAACGTTCTTTTCACTAGCGCAGCATTTAAATCATAATGGTAAGTAAGTACACATTAATCAAACCATTGCATTCAAACCTCTTTTCTTTCACTTTTCATTACTGGACACTGGACTCGGACTGCGACTGGAGACAGGACAGTTTATGCAATCTCATTTTGTAAATCTCATAATACCCCATGCGAAGATGTTTCTACCGCGTCTGGACTCTACTCGCTTTTGTTTCATCCTGCTGTTTTTGCTGCTGCTGGAATTTGGAAGTTTGCATTGGCATTTGCAAGAAGCGCAAGCGAAGTCTCATAAGATCTTTTGTTTTTTACGAAGAATTTAAATTTAATGTCATTCATTAGTGCATCAAATATAATCAAATTGCTACAATAATACTTGTTGGAAGCTAGTGAGAGATAAGTTCCAAAAGCACACTAACTTCACAACAGGTCAGGTTGCAGGCTCCGGTTTTCTAAATATCATCAATCTGTCCAGTTGTCACTGTCACTGTCACTCATCTTCAGTAATTGGACATGGCGGCTGAGAAACCCGAAGATTTAAGTTTGCCAGTGGTAAGTGTAATCAATTTTATCTGGGACATCACTTCTTATAATCAAAATCAAAAGTAAAAATAAAGTGATAGTAATAATGGGTAATAATTTTGCTTCTTTGATGTTTCATAGGCATCGGTAAGTCGAGTGATTAATGATGCACTTCCCGCAAACATAAATGTTTCACAAGAAGCTCGAAAAGTGATTGCGAAAACTGCGTCAGTATTTGTTCTGTATACAACGGCTACTGCTGCGTCGTTAGCTTCCAAAGCTGGCCGTAAAACGATGAACGCAAACGATGTTCTGGAAGCCCTAATGGAGAACGAATTCCCTCAATTTAAAGAGCCATTGGAAAAATCTTTAGCAAGTAAGATTAAACATTGACACAATTTTCAGCCACTGTCCCATAGTTCAACTTTATAATCTGATGTTTCTTACAACTTTTTTTTCATATTTTTGCTCAGGTTTCCGTGATGCTCAAAAGAAGAAAAAGGAAAGTACAACGGCTCGAAAGTCCGAACAAGCGAGTAAATCTACGAAAGGGTCCCCCAACTCCAAGAAATCATCGCCGAAACAGAATAGCAAGAATGCGTCGGAAACGGTTACTGTCTCAGATTCAGATGGAGATGATGAATAGGGTTTTGTTGTAAGGACTCATGGACCAAGGCACTATATGAGGGCGAAGAAATGCGAGACTGATGCTTTTGTTTTAATCACAGACTTTTTAATCTACTGCAAACTGTGCGGTGCATAGTGTAATTAATTCTTTTTACATGTTTTATGATGTATTAAGTTAGTATTAAGTGGTAAAACGTGAAATTCATGGATCAGTAAATACAGTGTCTAAATCTCAATTTTACTCGTTTTCAGTGAAAATTATTGGGTGAATGAATGAGTACAAATTATGATAATTGATAAACCAATAAAATATTCGTTAGGAAGAACATGGTTGACAAATAATGCGTTGAAGTTGTATGTTAATCGGTTTAACCTGTTTCTTTTAACATCTAGTTGTATAATAAACAAAAGTTGTATAATACGTCATGTCCATCATATTATTTAACTACTATTTGCATTCATTGTTAATTTTAATTCATGCAAAAAGCATATGCTTGCTAATAATTCATTTGCTTTGGCTTCATTCATGGTACTTTGGTACTCTTCAATTGAGTCAGATCATATGAAAATCTTTATCAAAAGGGCATGTGCAATGATGATTTATGACTGGTTTCGGATTCGCATTAAACTAATTTATCATAATCGTAATTTTTCATACGTAGACTTTTAGCTGCTTATGCGTTTGTACATCTGTACTCTGCAGGCGGCTACACATGCAAAATGCTTCTGTTGAGAAGTGTATTTGCCGCCTTCTTGGCTCTCCATA
>JAQIXX010000208.1:0-78499 GCA_034700605.1 Willowsia nigromaculata | reverse complement strand
AGAGAACTGGTTCCACAAATTGTGAAAACTTGAGAATAGGCGTTGACACAAGTGCTATATTCCTGGCAACAATGTAACGCTGAAGATAAGTGTTGGAACGTTAAGTTAAGGTCACGCTTAAACGAGGTGATTTCAGGTAAATGACAAACTCTTGAATAATAGTAATAGATTGTTTGGCATGCTCACTTTTATATATTTTCACCAACTGCATATATTTTTGAAACTTTACAAGATGGGAAATCAAACCTGGTTACTGAGTTACTACAAATGAAATATTATGCACAAAATAATATGGCACACAGCGCACATATTATAACCTTTTTTCGTGTACATGCAAATATGGAGGTGGGTTAGTCCCATTACTTTCATCATGAAAATAAACTACATGAATAACGTATTAATAAATTTACAAATAATTTTTACCTCATGTTGAGCAATTTGAACCAATAAATCTCCAGAAGTAAAAGCTCTGCCGACTGACCTCGGCCTGTCTTGACCTTTTGGACTATGCATCAGGTATTCAATGGCATTATCATCACTGTATATATCAAAGGGGCGAACTGATACACACTTAAGTTACACAACATTTACTACTTGAGTAAGATCAACTGCAACCACCAATCTTTTTACTCTTTTGAATGAATAGATAAACTAATAACTCTGTGCAGTTCAAGAAAAACTTGCATTTGTACATGGAACCTCCAAAGGCACACAAATATTCACGTATTTCACTCCCACTCTGGAAAAGTGTACACCTTCACCGTAATTAGGTGAAGGTTGGCTAATGATCCGAACACAAGTAAATCTCAGCTACGACTGTTAGCATGTGTGACGAGACGCAACAAGTTAACAAGTCGTCTTTGTTCATTTTGCGTAAAAATGAAGGAGCAAGATGCTTTTTGTTGCTCATATTGTAGAATCACTACTAACCATAAGAAAAGACTGCAAAGCTTCTCTCAGCGATAATGTCCTTTAGAAGCGTACCCACACCACCACATCTCCTACATTTATCAACTAGGGTTTCACTCATCATATCATCAACTGATATATTCATACTACCGGGTTATAAAGACAAACACTTTACTCCGTACATCTTTGTTGTATTCTTTTGCATACGTCTAAAACAACAAACAACGTGTTTGGTTTCTTGCTGTGCGATGCTGATGGTGCGGTGGTTGGTGGTGGTGGTGAGTAGGTAGGTATCTTAACATTTGGCATAACCTGTTTTCAAGTCTCTCAGGCTCAGGTAGATTGATGATGAGCGCTTGTACTAGCAGCGAGACTAAAGGAGAGTTACACACAATCCTACTGCCTGCCTGCCAGTCATTCATAAATAAAATGCACAACTCTCACAGGAGTGTTAGTTGCTTTCTTCTTTATCGTCTTTTCATACGATTAGCACATTTCTTCGATGGCCTAATCATCTGTGATATAAAGTAATGATGATGCCATTTCATTGTGCTCCCGTCATCGGTTACATACATTCACGTTTTAACGGCAAGGTTAAGTAAGGTAAAGGCTAGGAGAACATTGTAGTCACGATTCAATATTCAGATGAAGATGAAAAACGTACATCATTGCTCTTTCGGAGGCGAACAGAAGGGCTGACTTCTTTTTAAGATCTAGACACGATTCCAAAGTTACCTGTTGCATACTTGCAATGGGATGATGACAAGGATGCTGATCAAATGGCCAGGCCAAGGTAAATATCACTTTGCTCTCGGGGTAGGTAATCAGTTCACCTTATAGATAGCTTGGTAAAAAGGATGAGAGGAACCAAACATGGAAAATTGAATGATTTACTACAAAATGCAAATATGCTCACCTAATTTATGGGGCATGTCTTTGTATATTGATTAAGTTTCCTATGGCTTTCTCGAGAGAGGATAAATTAAAGCGGTGCTTCTGTGCAGTGCATACGTGAAAAGCATTTTTTTTTCATACCTCCAAGACGAGCTGCTATCATTAATCAATTTACGTAGGTGGGTATAAGAGCATTTTATTTCCCAGTAGTAAAGCGATGCTTGACAACATTGCTGATCAAGATTGAGTTATAAATTTCGGAGGAAATACTACCATTATTTGATTCATTTGCCCGTGAATGAATCAAACAATCGTATCAAAATTTCCCATATGAAGATTTTAATAGTATATGTATGGAGTGAGGGAATAAAGTAGTGTAGATGATTAGTAGCAACCTCTTACACTGGACCAATACACGCAGTTTGAAGGGATCGTCTCTATTAAAGTTTCTGATTCGAAAAATCAGTTTAAAAAACTGATTGTCATTGCATAAAAATGTTAATGACAATGAAGATGAGGTTGCCAGCGTCTTGCCTATTTCACAACACACTCCATTAGCAAATGTATTCATACAGAAGCGAAGTTTTTCAGTGATTTCTATTCAGATGTAACAGGTTTCAAAAATGAAAACTTCAATTAAACTATTTTGCCAGTGTTGAAATCAACTAAACTAAAAGCAATACCATCAGTCAGTTAGGTAAGCTTGACGTACACCATAAACCAATCCACATGATAGATTCTATGCATTTTTAAGTAAATTAAATTCATTTTACCTTTACGTAAGGGCCAGACTAGGTTTTTTACATACCTAGGCAAGCTGTTGGCCCTTTCTGTTAAGAAAAATTCAGTTAGCTTGAAAAAAGCGAGAGAGAGAATGATTTCTCGTAAATCTTTCACCAAAGTACCTACTTGGTGTGCAAAGAGATTTGTACAAGAATCTTGTTTTTGTGTTTGAAAGTTAACCACTTTGTGTTTTTGCATGTTATTATTAGCGTCACCGTGTAAAAATGTTGAAAAGTAAGCATCTACCAAACAGTAAGACGTGATGTGAAAGATACGCATACGATGTTGATGATAAAACTACAATGAAACGTAATCTGGCTGATTAAATTTTAGTTAAACGATTTTTTGTTTGTGGACTGCTTAGTATTCTACTTCTTTGGAAAAGCATACTTTTCTCTTTAAAACCTTTAGTTTTTCAATAGAAAGCAATTTCTGTGTACATAAATTGCTTAATCATCTTTTTTTACTTAAGAAGGTAGTACGACAACAACGTGTGTAGAAGCATTTAATACATGTGTAATGGGTAGATGCAAATAACAGCTACGTAAACGTACCAAACGACGAGAAGTACAAAATACCAATGTTGTAATAATAATGATACTATAACTTATAATGAATTTGTTCAAAAATGTTAATAAACTCCCTACTTAGAAATGAAATGTATCTCTTCGACTATCTGAAATTTGATCTATCTATTCCTCGATGAATAGGTTAATTAAAGGATGTTCGCGAAAATTGAAATTTTGACTAGCCATTCTCGTATTATCTGATACCTTTCATTATCTGTCGTGTTCTATTGTGAATGGTCTGGACCCCACAAGTTGGCAATGTAGTAATTAAGTCGTTGAATAGATAAGAATTATGAATATGGTTTGAACATTTTGTGTTGTACTGTTAGTCAAGAATGAGTAGTTGTAAGTGAAAATAAATTAATTTCGCGATCCATTATGAGTTGAATTTGAATAGAGACTAATTCGTAGGTAAATATTCTAGCATTCGTTTAGCTGTGATTTATCCCTTTCTTAAAGGTCATTGATACTTGGCTGATTTCTCAAAAGTTTTACAAAACTTTTCGTAAGTGTAGAATTTCTTCAGCCCATTCTAATAAGTATTAATAAAATACTCTCAAGCAAACCAAGATTCCGTCGCATCATGCTCTATAATGTTTGTCAACATTGTAACCCTATAACCGGATAGAATAGGTATTTCATATTGGATATTCATGTAATGTAGATTGATTACATTTAAAAACTCATTATTATTTTAACCTAACGCGAGGAGTCAAGTCGATGATGTATGACCTAAAGGCAAACTTTGTGATACTTTATTCCAGGTTCATTTGCTTTTCAAAAACGAATAAAAGTTTATGGTTATGACTATGACATGTGCAACTCTTATTATTGAGTGAGGTTCATCATGTGGGCATTTCAATGAGACATCACGTACATTTTTCAAATTTGGAACGGAAGTTTGTAATTAGAAAAAAAATCATTTTTATTATTATTAATTGCACAACAGCGTTGTTTCTCATTTTTACTATGTAAGCTGCTTATTGTGTTTTTACATTTCATTAAAACAATCGTGTACAGTGAAAAGCCGTCGCCGTCACCGTCAACATTACATTGATACATTTTAAAAGCACGCTGACAGGAGCATATCAACGAGGGTATTATAACAAGGAAACTTCACACTTTGGACTCCCACTGCCATTAGTTATAAATGCCCTATACACACACACGCAGCCTCAACAAAGGAGAACAGGAAGATGAGGAGTTTGCAAATAAATGGATATGGAAGTTGTAAAAATTGTGAGGGAAAATAATAACAATAATCATACACGTTTCTCGGCAAAAATCGACTTTGTGAAGTAGGCATACAAAACTAAAGAATACAACTTCTTGACTCAAAAAGTGCGTCTGGGAAGTCCACGTGCTTGGTGGTAGGTGCTAGTTTTACATGAATATGAGTAGAGAGAATATAGACAGGAACATGCATAAATTCAATCTCGACAACTTCGGCATGACTGTTGTCTTACCTGAGCATGATTATGTTATACCTGTATCATGTACAATAAGCAGTCGGTCTGACATGACAGTACTGTTACCAACATCCACACATTGTTGTAGGAGTAATACTGATTCGTTAATTGTTATCCTGATGTTTCATTAATTACATATCTGCGAGAAACAACACATTCAAGAGTCATTTCGTAATTTCTGTTAGCCTATTTCGCAGTTAAAATGGCACTAGAAGTTTAATTTTTTCAATGATCTAGTCAATTGCCGGAACATGCATTTATCCTATACATTACTAATGCCCATATCCTGTAACACGAATGCATCTTTAATTTAACCGATTCTAATGGGTAAAAAGTGACATACTCTTCTACTGCACCAAGAGATTTGTGCAACACGCATGTGGCCTACAACCCCATACTTCTTAACTCCATCTTGAAGAAAATAAACACAAAACAGCTTAATGGGCATAATGAAGCATAATACTAGGATAATTAAGTTGCAAGCGCCACAACTTTTAGTGACGACATTTGTTCACTGCTGATACGTTGTTCTTTTCTTCCTATGCTTTCATGCTCGGAGCGTATACAGTGGATATTAATACTATTTATTTACATAAACATAAACACAGGTTCCTTTACAAGACTAGCAATCAAAGTTGAAATTACCGTTTCTTTTTCGACCCCACATAAATAATTCTTTCTTGTCAATGGATTGCTGCGGAAAAACAAAACATTTAAAGTAGGGTAGTTACGTGTTCTATTTTCATACACACCTTGGAACTAGCATTTATATTATTCATTACATTACAACTACAAGCACAACTTCCGATTAACCCTGCAATTTCACTTTGTTCTTTATTAAGAACATCAATATCATAGAAATGTATTGACTGCTGAAAACTTCAAGTATGGACTACTTAAACCTGTATTCATGAGAATAACGAGGATAATGTATTCATATTAATTACAGATTACATAGAATTACAATTAACACGAATGTTTTCGAGCAAGAATACGCGACTAAATAAAGTCAAAAGCCTTGATTGATTTTACACCAACAACAGTTATGTGTCTGTTTTAACGATTACATAGTCTGCAATATGTGAACGTATGCAAAGATTTTTTTGGTGACGATCTTGTCGATTAAAGTTGGTCTCAAGTCTCGCAGCACATTTTTAAGATACTGATGATCTTAGCGGTACCCATCCTGAAAATCTTGACCTTCACCAGGGAAAAATACGGAGATTTTTGCCAGTACAGACTTTTGCCAGTGCAGATGTTTGCCAGTGCAGTCTCAGTATGCAATGCACTTTGAAAACTCGACTCGCGATATAGTCGAAGTATTTTTAATATATTTTGGTTCTTGGTAAAATAGCTTTAAGCATTTACTCACTAATCTCACCTTAAAGTACTCCCACAGTCAAACTGTTTTATGCACGTACAACCCTTTTATGGTATTCTGTGCTTTCCATGTCAATGCTTTCTTAACTTGATTCCCTGCCCACCTGTGTACACCTTTTAACATTTATTTATTATTTGCAAAAAATGCAAATGTTTTGTTGTTGCAACATAAAACACATTGTGGGATTATTCAAACAAGTTGATAGTTTACTATTATGGAAAATCGACAGAAAATGGAGAACCACAAGCAAAAATAAATATGTAAATCAAAGTGGACCATGTAAGGAAATTGTTGCAATAGCCTTTAGCCTTTGAATTATCCTTCAAACATGGACATGGGACAAAAACAAGATAGAGATAGCAAACATTAGTGAGCCAGAGCTTTTTTCGAATAAGGCGTTTTAGATTTCATACATTTTATTGTAATATCGTTTCCTCTGCTTTTAGCGAAAGACAGGGCATTTAACTTAAAATAGAAATACGTTTATTCAAGATATACATATACGTTTTTTGCAAAAAAAAGTACAGGGTACACGTACAAATATACGATACTGCCCGCCATTTATTACGAGTTTGTTCAAAGCTCTATATTCAATAGAATATGAATAAGTTCTCTTAAATTGAAAGGGCACCATTAAGACCAACATTTGCAGAAGAAGATATACTACAAAGGTTGCATTGATTTCATTTAAATTCAAATATTCTTGAGAGACATTTCCGTTAGCATTTTGTTTAAAACGAAGAAAATTTACTATTATGTGCTGTTAGATTTGCAACTTAAATACAATACTTGATAGTTTGTTTATATGAAGTCAACATAGCGTAAATTATAATGCATACTGAACAGTTTATACAGTAGATTCAATCGTTTTACAATTTAATGCTAACACCTGTGAAAATTCATTATTACACCCAGCTTTTTAACGATAACACAACACAACGCCAAATCAAGGGAAGGTAAAACAGTAGTTGCAAAGCTGAAGTGGAATGACAAAGTGTGAATATTAGGCATCTGCATTGTGAAAGCCTTGCTTCGACCAGAGATACACAAGATTCACTAGGCGTACGTTGATACCACTCCTTTAACGAATCAAAACCGAATAATAGTGTGATGGATGTTGTAATGCATTATATATCAACAATGAAAACCGGCAATAAAAATGCATAATGAATGATTGTTTCCTTGTATTTAAGTGATATATTATACGCGTGCTTTACAACTATTCTAATGCAAATTCAACTTTATGAATCCCATTTATCAAAATTCTCGGACTGAAACTTTGTATTTTATCCAGCTTTTTTGCAATGTGAAGAAGGCATCATATTTTCAGATACACAATAGATTCAATTATTTATTACTGCGCACTAAACTTTTAAAGTTCATTCCTACAAGTGCGCACATGTTACTAACAAATTCATTGTACTATCTTCTAAATGCTATAATATAAAATTTGCGATGGAATTTGTTTTGTGCTAAGATTAAACTTCATTCTAGTGTGAATGGTTGTTAGTAATCTCAAACATTTCAAACTCATGCTTTGAATATTTTTAAAAATCCCTGTACAGTGCGCCACGGTAGGAGGTTAATGCAAATTGGAAGTTACTGATTGATGATAATGTATTTGGATTTCTATACCCTCATCTCATTAGCATCTTTTGTGTCGCGCATGATAATAGCTGTTCGATAGCGCGTGGATTGCACATATTCTTATGGTAGAGTATCTAATATGTGACTCGATTATTGTACAAGTGGGAACCGTCACAAAGTTGTAAAAATTTTAGCTATCCGTGTGTACTTCTTATGGTATTTTCAATAAAATTCCAAGGTCCGAAAAAGAAGAGGTTAACTATTGCTGAGCCAAGTGAAACTTTCGTTCCTATGTTTTTATCCAAAGTTGGCAAGCAGGCGACAGTTCAGAATGCGAAAAAATTTCTAGTGGTGAAAAATAATGATCTAGCAATCTTCAAAAATTTTTGTCTGAGACATAGGCATGTGATGTTAAAGAATGGTAGAAATTCTGGAAGTCTACTTGCTTGACTGTATAATGAATACTTCAAAAACAATGACATACATTGAAATCACATGGCCGGCCAAACAGTACAAATCTTATATTTTTGTAAATGCATCTTATAGAATGGTTTTAAGATAGTCATATCTAACTGCTAGAGAATACATATATTCAAAGGCTTGATCCATATGAATATCTGTATTCTCTAGCAGTTACTCATATCCAAACATCAATAAAACCCACGATAGAGGATCGCATAATGTGCTTTACTTACGAAAGCGGTTTTACAATATCTAGCTGTTAATTCGAATGAATAGCACACTACGCAAGTGGAAAGCCTTATTATTTACAGCAAACATTCATCAATCGAACTGCGCTTTTATGAGCTATTGGTCGTGACAGAAATGTGACTGAGTTGATAAAGCTGATATTCAATTAGCCCATGTATGGGTATTTCAAATTTTCCAGAATGCACACATCATTAATTTTAAAACGGTGTAAATTTGAGCTCGATGAATCGATAGTTCTTCCTTAACATTTTAGAAAAAGTAACTACAATCCCAATCTAATCAACACTTTAGAATACTTGGATTCATCTTCGTTATTATGTATATTGACAGATTTATGCAAGTGCTAAAATTCATATCCATATCTTATCCTGCAACCAAATGTTTCGTGGTTCGATAACTACAAGTATACAGACAGGAGTAAATAATCCATACTTACGGTTCAAGTCTTAACAGTATTCAAGATTTTCAAAGCTATATACACAATTAAAAATTAATCAATCTTAGTTCCCGTTTATGATCTAAAGTCTGAAAACACATTCAATTTTTAAATTGCTTATTGCATTTAAGCTTTTTATACCTTCGTATACGATAAACGTGTATGCTTTTTTTCTTTATGTCTCATTCAATAAAAATGTGCTAAAGATGATGAAACCTACATGGCATAAAACATCGTTGCATTGTTTATGACATATTGATGATGCATCATATTCATAATCTATTGTTCCATTTTTACATGAGTTAAACATAAATTATTAATTTAAAAAATTGTGTTAAATAACAGTTAATTAGTACTACTTTTTTAGTCACGTACCTTGCTTTATAACATACCGATGGAATTACAAAAGGTTTTATTTTTATTAATCAGCATCCTTTAATTTTATTGTTAGCTTCCACATTTCAGTATCGCACATGTGCGTAATTGTACTTGTACGTTTCGGGTTAGGGTTCATTTCTTCAATTGATAAAAACTGTATGTATGTAAGCCTTAAAGTGTTAGCAGAAAGATAAATCCCTTTAGTTTACCTACTTACGTGAATGGCTCATTTACTTGCAGCGTTCACCCTTTTATAAAAAAAATAGTATGCATGATTTGCCGCTTCCGTTTCAGTGAATTCTTGCATCAGTCATCGTTTTAGTAAAAACTAGCTTCGCTGAAAGACTGAGTCACGTTCTTCCACTCCACGTTCTCATAACCTTTTATCGCATATTATATTTCCGTCACATCAACGATCTCCGTCACTAAAGCTACAAGTTTTTAAAAATACGCTCATTTCCTAATGTAAAATTTATATTCGCTTAGAAACATTTTGTGCCATTTTCTGCAAAAATTGTTGCGATAGAATGCTGCAGATATTACCTGGAGAGAAGTTTAGTGTTATGAGTTATGAGTACACCTAATTCTTGAAATACGTTCAGAAATAACATTAAATTAACTTGAAATTAACCTTCACTCATAAATTTGGCTGAATTGGAATCTGGATTGTAATGGAATCTTCCATGATCGAGAAAACCGGTGGTTTGGAAGTGGATGCATCAACAATAAAGTCCGCAAGGTCTGAAGAAGTCCAAAAGCAGGAAAACTCTACGGGCTCAGCAAAACGTGGAAAATGTGGATGGTTTTCAGCTTTTCGTAAAAAAGCTGCGCTTCAGAGAAAGTTTTACCGTCAGGAGGGGTTGTATACAGTCGCTGACACCATGCCAGAGGTTCTTAATTTATAAGCCACATAAACAAATCAGAAATCATCAAGCGCTGTGAATGTGTTATACCAATTTGTTTCAAACCACATTTGTACAGGATGTTAAGGTTATATCTGCTGCCAAATTACCTGTTATTTGGATTTTGGCTACTCCGGGTGCCCCCATTACTGAATTGGTAGTACGGCTTTGTGACTGTTACGGTTGGTGTCACCTCAGTTTGGGAGCACTAGTTCAAAGAGAAATTTTATTAGAAACTGGCCGTGAGGATGAAGTACATCATTTACTCCATCGAGGTGTTTCCATTCCTAGAGCTTTTATTTTTGAATTAATCCGTAGACAAATGGCTAATGTGTGTAAAAGGGGAAGTTTTAAAGGTTTTATTTTTACCGACTACCCGTCAACACTCACACAGATCAAGGAATTGAAAAAATACGTTGTCAAGCCGGATTTCATGTTGTACCTCAAGTTTTCAGAAAAATTGACACAAGAAAACCTAAATATTTACCTCCGATTTCAAGTGCGAGCTTCAAAGGTTTTGCGAAAGCTTCAGCCCGACGTTCATGTAGTTTCTCTGGAACAAACAAAGAAATTTAAACGGGAAATCGAAAGAATTTACTTGAATAACAGCGACATATTCAAGGCCATTGATGCGTCGTTGTCTGTGGAAGACGTGTGTCGAGATATAATGAAATGGATTGAAAGGGCATCAGTTATACACCACGTTACTCCACCTCTATTTGTTGAGCCGCCGTTACATGACCATTCACGAGAAGCGCGTGAGTTTTCACGATGAAAATAAATTGCCTACAATAGCCAAAAACTCAAGATCTAACTTTGATAATAATACAATCGTTAATACTGGATAAAAGCTGCAATGACAGACAAAATATTGTAGGTAATACATTGACCAAGAAAACACTTGTTTTGCATTTGTACGCAAAGTATAAATACCTAATATGTATCTGCTTCAGCAAAAAGTAAAATGTTTAGTGTGGAGTAAAAGGGCAAAATATTCTACTTCATTAATTTTTATCCTTACCATTTGCTTGTATCAGTGTCATCTTTCGCTCCCATCCATCTTAGCTAAGACTACAAGAACTGCAACAAGCGATGCGAAATGCATTCATCTCCTACATCAGACATTATTCAATGTATTGTAGCATTATCGTATTTAGTGTTTAGTTCAATGAACATTATGGCATTGTATACGTCACACGTCTAGCTAAAACCATGAATCCCGCTTTACGCTTTCACTTGTACACCATTTTTCCACTACATTCCGACAAAGTGATATGGAAAAGCAATACATAAAACTCCGTTAACGTAATTTTTCATTTAAAAATAATTATATTTTGATACCTGTCAAAATAACAATCATACAGCATTAGAAATACTTTAGCAAGTCAATCAAATAAGTGGCAAAATTACTTTCACAATGTAAATACACGCGTGTACTTTCTTCAAAACCAGTGTGTTAAATTCAACTTTTACTGAAATGATACATTGAAGGAAGACGAGAGGAAGTATGTTGTGCGTTTAAACTTGCATTTCTACTTTCTACCTATCGTTAGTACATAGAATAATCTGATGGGAATGACACGGAACTCGTGAAAGTGAAAGTTCATCAAGGCTTTTTGCCAGTAATACTTACATAATTGAATTCATAGGTAATATTTTCTGAGTCTTTTTATCTTAAACACCCATTACATTCTTCTTGAAGCATGGACGATGTGCGAAGACAAAATATTTACATAGGTATTTATGTGACTATAAACTTGCACCGCAAGTAGAGACAAGAGTTTATACTCATACGAATACATTAGTATTAATCTCGGGAAATATACATTCCTAGATATAGAAATGAGTTAATAATGGGAAAGAAAAAAAAATAAACCTCAACAAAATTAAACTACTTAGTCAATATTAAAGCTTGTCCAAGACATGCAATAATATTGGTAGAAGTTACTAATTTGTGTGAAGTCATTTTGTGTTGTTCAATATTTAAGGTAAAATGAGATTCCCTACAAACACAAATTTTAACTTCATGCTCAGAGGAGCCATTTTAAACTTGCACGTCCATTGCCTATGTGTTTTTGCATTTAAATTGAAGTTAACATATGGAATCATGGAAAACGCTACAGCATTTCGTCAGCTAAATGACGCTCTATCTATGAGCACCAAAACCTTTCTAAAAGAGCATTCTGCACCGGTTATGTTTTTATTTCTTGAAGATACGAAAGGGCCCACTAATGATGTCATGAACTTCATTTCTTTTGAACAATTTAATTATCCCCAATTACTCTTCACAAACACATCAAGGATACCGCGGCGCAACAGTTATTTCCCGTGGGAGAAAGTCTCGCCAGTTACAATCGGAAAATTTCTTCCAACTTTTGTAGCACCAATTGTATTTATGACACAAGAGAATTTTGACATTGTCATTAGTCTTAGCCTTCAACATGTTACACGAGTAGATTTAGATATTTTTATCATAGTGGGCGAAGAACAACTGCTTCGGAATTATTTTTTAACACCACTTGGAATGAAGCTAAGAAGCAGAATTGGGGTTGTATTTTCGTGTTGCAATGAAACTTCTGAAATCATTAGCAATGAAGGCATCTCAACAATAGAAACTTACAATGTTACGTTTCTAATCGATCCACCAATATACAAAGACGGGGAAATGGAAATGACTCAAACTGTCCCAAAGCAACTACCACCCTTTTCCTTAAACGGACGAAATCTTCGGGTATCTGCTAACACATTAGCTCCTTACATTGTTTTTACAAGTCCAACAAATATAACAGGAGGAACTCATTACATGATGTTAATGCTATCCGCTGCCAATTACAATTTTTCATTAATTTGGGACATTAATCCAACCAGAGGAAATGGAAAGCTGGCCAAGGATGGAACTGCCAATGGAATGCTGGGTGATGTCCTCAACGACAAAGCAGATATTGCATTCATTGCCCGACTTACTTTGGGGCAAATTGGGGTGATAGATTTAACCACATCTAACTATGTCGACACTTTGGTGTTCTTAACACGCAAACCCGAGGTGTATCTGGAGTGGACAGCGGTCATTCACGTGTTCACAACAGAAACATGGGGTGTTATCCTACTTGTGTTCCTTACATTGATTCCTCTCTACTATTTAAAATTGCACAGAGCCAACAGTTCTTCAAAACCAGTGAGACCATTCAAAGCTTTCATGATTCCTTTTGGAATCTTGATTACACAGAGTGTTCCACGAATTCCTAAACGTGCTTACCCATTAACATTGTTTTGGATGCTGTTTGTGTTGAATATGAATATAGCGTATAATAGCAATTTGAGCTCTGTTTTGACAAAATTGGAACCAGAAACAGTTCCAATGTCTTTTGATGAACTTTCCAAGCGCTTGGATTACAATATTTCCTTTAATTACCTGAACAATGGCTCATGTGACTGCTTTCATTTCTTCAACGACAGCACAAATCCTATGATCATTAGCATTAAAGAGAGATTCATGCATAATCTGGAGCCAGACACCGGCAAATGCATTGTTCGAGCAATAATAAGAAGGAAGAGTGTTTGCATTGGATGGGAATCTGTGGCAATGATTGGCATCGCTCAAAACGCTACATTGCATGCTGGACTGAAACTTGTAACCGTTTCCAAATCAGTGCATAGCTCCAGGAATAGCATAGGCTTCCAAAGACATTCCCTTTACACCAAGACTTTTGACAAAATTTTTGGCTGGCTCAGGGATATGGGAGTTGTGATCATTTTGAAAAAGAATGCTGAAGCTGCTGCAATGGATAAAGGACAAACGTGGCTTAACAGTAGGAAGAACTCAAAAGTTTATAAGGTTTTGAAGAAATTTGTAGATGACATGCATAATATGGTCAGACCTTTTGAATTAGTACATTTTAAGTTTGCGTATATATTGTTCTTCGGTGGTAGCATTTTTGCTAGTTTTATATTTTTCTTGGAACATATGGCAAACACTAATGTGGATAGAAAAGGTATCACAGTCGAGTATTCTCCATAAGACAAAGCTGAGTGAATGGGTTTTGAACTAAAATATATATTTAGCTTATAGTAAGATGTGAAATTTAATTCAGGAATAGCATAGGTAATACTTTGCAAAATAAGATAAAAATGTGCCTTTATTATACATTTTTGATGCATTCATTAAGTTGGCGGTCTTAAAAAATAAAGTTCATTAGTTAGTATCGTTATGCAGGCCAAAATATTTGTATTTTTTAATGAGCTGATCATTATTGTTTAACCAATAATTTTTTTAATTATTCTAGCTATACTACCGTCTTAACTTATTCATTCATACAATTATGCATGTTATGTAACTGACAGATGAAGGCATTTATAAGCATGACAAACGCGTGCTCCAAAATGGTGAATAAATAAAAAACGTAAAGTAATAATATAGGTTTAGAGTTTTTTTGAAAAGAGATGGTTACAAAATGACAAATAAACCTTTACTAGTCAACATTTATCATTACTCCAAACAAAATTACCGAAATTTAACAAAGGACTTTTATTACATCATAAGTATTAGACTTAGACTTTCCCAACAAAGTTGAAATGTGCAATGTACGCACTTATTTAGGTTTATTGCAAAGTGTCTCCAGTTTGCACGAAAAACTCATGGCTCATAAAACAAGTTGTCGTATTTATGTATGTGCTTATTCCGTTTTGGACAAGTTGATTAGATAAGTAAACATTTCTCGATTTTTCTTTACCAAGCTCGTGTTGATACTAGAAATGAAAATTAGACGTTAGTCAAGGATATTACATTTTGCCAATGCATAAACCATGCAGTCGTTACGTGATAAGAAACTAGAAACTATAATATCTATCACACTGTCGGTGGAAATGATGTTGCAGTAAAGGCAAAGGAGCACAACGCATTGTTATCTTTCCGCCATGTGTTTGACGGGGGACGAAGATTGTCAGCTTAAAAGATGTGCTAACTGCATACAAATTCAAATCCTCCAGTTACAATCCTCACAATATATTATATAATGATAATGACCCCTATAGGGACTGCTTGCATAACAAATACATTACGCAAGTTTATGTACATAACCTTAATTATAAAACCAATGATATAATCAGCTTAACCAACCACGAAACAAAAACAGATCTAGTATTGTCCCTATTTCCGAGTAATTGATTGCAGTTCGGAACTTTGCTTAGTCAAGAAAGCTAACAAGCATAATGTCGATGCACTGATGATGGTTAAAAGCTCCGCGATGAGCTGAAGTAGAAACAAACAATCAAAATGGAGGCCACCGAGAGTGAACGGGCAATTCCATCCAGAAAATATTTGATAGAGGAAACCCAGGGGCAGTGTGAGACTGACCTGGATGATCCCCTGGATGAAACACGGCCAGTGAATAGCAGCATTTCTGAGAAGCGTTCACAGTATATATATTATCTCAAAATGTTTCTGGATATTGGATACTGTTTGCTAGTTATACCTTTTCGTCTAAAGATTAAACTTGATAGAGGTTCGGGAAAGCGAGTGTACAAGCTTCACACAAACAAGCTGCAACAGGTAGAGACAAATTCGACAAATACATAAAATATTATGTGGATATCGAACAATCATATTCAAACTGTTGTTTTGTGTACCCACGATTGTTTTAATCAAAGGATTTTTTTGCTACTTTTTTGTTATTCATTTTTACAGATAACTTGTGCCGCAATACAGGCAATTGTTTTATTTGAGTTGTTTTCGATTCTACGTCTGATTCCAAGCTTCAAAGAAATGCACAAGAATCCATTGAATATTCTTCAGTCTGGAAATCTGGTGGCATCTCTGCTTTATACTATAGCGTTATGCTATATCTTCTGGTTCAAAAAGGAGAACGTTTCAGATATCTGCGACCAGTTACAGCAGGTAGAAACGCTTCCTGTTTCTGCTGACTCCCATCGATGGAAAAGAATTCAGGCAAGTGCTTTTATGAGATTCGGAAGGCATGTTTTTTTATTTACGCGGGATTTGGTATAAAATAGTGCATAAATAGAAAAGAAAGAAGGAAAAATATATAATTTACACAGAGACTTTGAGAGTATTAGTGTGTTTGAATGCGTAAGAATGTTCCCAATTCTATGTCGAATTTACTCCTCGCTGGCGAGTAGGGTCTGTGCGGTATTGGTTTGGTTTCGCCTAAGAATGGTATTTGCACATTTGGTGATGTTTTGGAAGCACTCAGTAACACGAGCTGGAGCTTGACGGACGTTGTTTCCGAAGTCACGAAGGTTGTTCAGAATGGTGTCCCGAATTCGTGCTGGAAGGGGGGCGGCAGTTGTTGGCAGTTGGGTGGCATCCTGAATCACGAGAATATTGTCTGCAGCCTAAATTATGATTCATATTTTAATTACCTGAAAATATTCATGTTTGTACTCATACTCACTCAAGATTTTCAGCGCGAATGTACTTACCTGTCGGGATTCTGGCTTTAAGTCTACTTCACCAACGGATGGCTCTTCCACTGGATCGACTCGGAAGCACAATGACTATTCCAAAAAGTGCAATTTATTACATTCTGCCACTTGCTTATCGTATGCAATAGTAATTTGGATATAATTGATTGATATAAAGTACAAAATCGTCAACTTACATGAGCAATCAAAACTGTAACTGCGAAAACAGTAAAGAGAACAGAATGTTGAGCCATGATTGTAATGTGGATTTTTAAATCTCTTCCAAGAGGAAAGTTTATTTGATTTGCTTTGCTTAGCAAGCACTGATTGGGCTGATTAACCACTTTGATGCTGTAAGAGCTGTTGATGATGTGTCGATAGAAGGGAGAAATTACCTTTTTATAAATCGAAGAAAAGTGAGGCTCTCTGAAGCGAGGGTGTACATAAATAATATTATTCAATGATAATCAAAATTTGCTATAATGATGCAATTCCAAAGCGGTACGACGACGGTCTAATGAGGACATGCAAATGACCTTTCACAGCTTGTATGGAACCACAATCACATGCATATCATGCGTAGAAAATCACCGATATTTTGAACGCATTCCATTAATTTATGGAGTACAAGTCAGTTTTAACTGTGAAGGGTGTTTGTAATTAAAAGACGTAAATAGCATCGAAACCTGTGAAAGGTTAATGTTAATACTAATAGGGATTGGAGTTAGAGTCAAAATATAACATGATGCCGGTATCAGATTACTATAATTAATTTATAGATTCCACATTTTTGATAGTCTGTTAAACGAGTACACAACATTATTCGTACGCTCACCGTCAATGTCCTTGGCATTACGCATCTGTCGATGTACAGTCATAAACGTATAATCCAACAAAACGACAATATAAAATTACATAATACTGCAAGCTGTGTGAAAGAAAAAAAAGAATTTCAATGTTGCATGTAGCATGCATTTGTTTGGAGGATATACCTATTTAGGTGAGGACAATGTGCAATGTGTTTATAGGTACTCAATTGCACATTATATATGCGCATATATTTGTGCCTAATCTATAAAAATCGGTTTCACAATCGATTTATCGGTATTCTTGTAGTCATCAAATTATTACTCTAATAATCACAAAATACCAATAAATCTTTCTCTGAACAATTGGCCATGAAGTATTTTTTCCCTTTTCTTGCAGGTCAAACTCCTGGCATATCTCATTTGCATCGCAGCATATCTTCTGGCAATGACACATCCTGTCATTCACGAAGCATTCGTTTTTGAACCTAGCCTGGCTTCGTTTTATGAGCGAATGTCGATGCAAGCCAAAGCTTGTTTCTTGATGAGGGATCCAAGTCTCGTAAATGATGACGATTATGAGCATCACTTTCACGATTGGCGTTCCATTCCAGCTTTCGCCTTCACTTGCATTCACACTTTAATTCTTGTTCCAAGCGCGGTGCTTGTCCACATGCTGCTGGACCTGTTTGCTTTGCTGACAACGATTTGCTGCTGGGACGTGATGAGGAATTTCATGAGGAAATGTCGTGAGATGGATCAATCCAACCAAGCGGCTGAAGAATGTTGGCCTCTGGTTTGTCTCCTTTATCATATTCCAACAAATGAAATGATGGTCATGATAATTTATTACATTTTAAAAGTCATCCCACTTATACCTTCCATCATAAAAGTATCACATTTATGTATGTTTTCATTTTGTCAGATAATAGCCCAGTATACTGCATTAAAGAAATTATTCAAAACAGTTAACAGAGGAGTTGGCCTGTTATTCCTATGTTGCATCGGAATTTCTCTGCCAATGTATGCTACATGGATTGCTGTACAACTTTTTAACAACACGATTGACACATTTGATGCTATCCATTTCTACATTTACTTTGTGACATTTTTATTTGTCTTAACAATGGCTGCACGAGTCAATCAGAGGGTACCGTATTATGAATCCACTCAAATTTATAAATTTATATACAGTACGAGTACACCATATTTTTTGCCAGTTATTTATCTCTCTAAAGTGAGCAATTTAATGATCTTTTGAATAATAGGCAAATGAATTTTACGAATGGATTGGGTCTTCCGAACTACATACTACTGTACCGCCCAACAAAATGACAGTTCTTATGATGGACCTGTATAGTAATCGGATTTCTCTCAGTGGATGTGGATTGTTTGTCATAAATTTTCGATTTCTTGTCACCGTAAGAGAGTAGTGAAAATGAAATCTCAAATTGTGATAATATTAGAACCAAATATGACCACTAAAAGTTTTTTGTTTCTTTCATAAATAGATTATGAGTATAATTGTAACTTACACAAGCATCATCATCCAGTTTCAAATTAGTCGTGGTGAAGTTGTTTCCACACACTTAGCGGATTATGGAAACAATTCTAGCGAAGTACAATGAAGTTCCATGATTCAGCCAAAACACAATGCAACAATATATCTATTATTTTTCTCACTTACTTAACACATTAATCATTTTAAGCATATAATTTGTAATGTGCATCACTGCTTTTAAATGGTAACATTTTATCTTGAGCAACAGGTCATGTTAATTAAAGTGTCTGAAACTAAAATTTCAACACCAAGTACACATGTCATCAAATTTACGCATATGCCAGTTTGCCCCGCATCAAAGTCTGTATGTATGCTTTGTCGACGTATTATCATTTCTTGGTGTTTGTGGAAATGCTAGTCATTATATATTTCGTTTTAATCAGAAACACAGTAAATCAATTTACAAACAGATGTAAACAATTGCACAGACAAGTTACTTATTTCACGAGACGGAGAAAGTCAATCTTCTTATCAAACACTGACCTTTCCAGCCATGATCAACATGATTTTGCAATTTTAGGAAATTCTGCGTAGAAAACACACGTTCGTTTCACATTCCTAATTTTCATATATTAGATTAGTCATATAATATCTTCTGCTGACCATACAGCATTCCCTGAATTTTTGTCATTGACTCATGTTGTTCTTGTGAATAATTCAGACCGTGCTGCTAACATAATTTCTTGCAAATTTCTTGATAATCATCAACTAAAAAAGAAAAAATGCTTCCTGAAAAGCAGTCCCTTGATGGACTGATTCTAGATTTTCCCGATTCCATTCCCTTCATTGACTTTTGGAAATCTTATCTCAACTTTGGATACTACTTTCTCCTTGTCCCCTTTTGTTTGAAAAGGAATCCCGATTATGGAAAGCTGGAGATGCATACAAATAAATTTCAAAGAGTAACGATAATACATAAGCATATTATATTGTGTATATCATGGATTTAACTTAAAATTATCGCATGAAAATATAATCAGCAATATTTGTTTTCACTTTACATTAACCTGCCTCATATGTATGTGTGACTTCAAGATTTTATGCGGAACTGTACAAATAACAATCCTACTTCAGTATTTGTCTTTGCTTTGGTGGAGTTCCCGAAAAATGGATAGTCAAAATCAAATGAGCTACTTTACATCACTCTGCTACATAGGCTACACCGGATACCACTTGTCGCTAAATCTGACCTTTTGGCTGAAACAAAACGCATTCCGCTTGGTGTTTGATCATATGCAAAAGCTGAATTTTTATGACCAGAAGAAGAATCTTCAAAAAACTATCTTTTTGGTATTACAATTTGGTAACAAACTAAATATTATAGCCTCTAATTAAATGAACTTAAATTTGGTATTTCCATCATTACACTGGTTTGAAACAGATCAATGCAGTAGCTATTTTTACAAGTCTCACGGCGCTGGTAATGGGAATGACAGATTCATATTTGGTGAGCAACTTGTATACACATGAAGGTTGGGCGTATTTCTACAACGATCTTAAGGAGAGATCAGAACTACTCCTTTTCGTGCCAGAAGAGCAGTCAGTGCTGCTGAAGTGCTTGGTGTCCTTCCTAACTGTTTTGCAGATATTAATATTAGTCCCTTCCGTTATCCTTGTGCCATATCTTGATTTGTTTGTATTGTTGGTTCCCCTATGTGTGCGGCGAATAATGCAGGAATTCAGCAAATTCTGTAAAAATTCAATGGGATCTCCTGTTGCAGCGGAAAGGGTACTTAATTCCATATCCAGCCCTTTCAATAAAAAGATTTCTGGGTATTCTTATAAGTGAAGATCATTGTATTCTTTACAGATTTTGAAAAAGTATGCACGAGTGAGAAAGTTCATTAAAAATTTGAACCGGGCAATAGGAATTTTGATATGCGCTTGTGTATCTGTGTCACTTCCTTACTACGCTGCTTGGATTGGAATGTACATTTTTGAAAGCAATAATGTTCATCCAGTTACATTGTTGCGCGTCTATGCGTTTTTCATGATATTCTTTTTGGCGCTTTCTCTGGGTGCTGATATAAATAAAAAGGTGACAATTATATGTAATACTACAACAAATGCTGGAAAATTAAGAACGAAGGAATAATACATTAGGTTTTAAAAATTCTGGATGCGAAATGATAGGGAATCGAGTTTTACTGTTGGATTTCCTCGTTGGAAAATACAGATGCAGTTTCATCCAAAACTGTTGCATCATTGCTGATGGATCTCCACTCTAATCAGATAGCTCTGAAAGGCTGCGCCTTCTTTGTTATAACTTTTCGGTTTCTTGGAACGGTACGAGGATATGAAGTTTCTCAAGTGTCCCAAAGCATGTTCTACACAACGTTTTTCTTTAAAATGTCATTGAATTAATTGTGCTTGCAGATTTTTGGCGTGATTGTCACCTATTCCATTATAACCGTCCAACTACAGATCACAAGAAGAGCACAATATGGATGTCACAAAGGAGGGGAACCGGTTGAATGTGAATGCCCCTCAAATTCGACAATCTAAATGCCCCTTTTATAGGGAAAACAAATATTTTGAGCTAATAAATGATATAATTTAAAGTGACCTTCATCTTGTTGTCACCAATTCTAGTATGATTTCATAGAAATGTTTTATTTGGTATTATTTATAAGCTCTTTGCATACTGGTATCTATCTGACCTGACCGGTTTAGTCTGTCAGTCGATGAGAAATAGTATAATAGGCTGTCGTTGTGGAGAACCTTCCTGTCCGTTCATGCACATTCATGAATTCAGCTCCTGAATTAATTTGTAGTAACACGAACACTAGATTCTTGCATGATAATAAATTGTAAATGTGCAATTTAGTTGTAGTATCAGGACTTGTAAGTCTCAATACCTATATACCAACTTTTGCCGAAACAAAAGTTCATGTGACACCAGCATGGCCTTAGCAGAAGCTCAACCTGTGCTTAAGCTCCCGAGGAAGCACAGAGAAGAATTCTCTTTTGCACGATCCGAGCTTTTCCATCAAATGTTGATGGAAGATTTTGAATTTCTTGAAGCAGCAAGATGGAAAACTGGAAATTATGAGCCTCCCACTTTTAATTATGCTGATGTATCAGGTACACCCTTACAGCCCGCTATAATTTTATTTTAATTACACTACCAAACCGGCGTAAAACTGGCTTCATGACACGCTTTGTCCATCTAGACAAAGAATCTTTCCGAAAAGCAACTCTGGCTTATCCAAATGGGTTGATCGAGTTTGACCATTTTACTTACCGATCACCATCAAGAGTAAGCTTTACTTGGCTAGTAATAGATACACGCAAATGCAGTCATCCAAATTCATTACGGTGCCAATCATATAATTTAACCATTCTGACTATTAGATTTTCAACAATCCAAACGTAAACCCTGACATAAGAAGTTTAAAATTCCAAGCTCGAACCTCCGCGTGGCCCCCTTTACCAATTTGGGCACACTGGCTTTTGCACACCACCTTTTACTCGGTGTTGATGGTTGTAGTGATTCTAGTCAACTCTGCAACTATTGCCATTGATCAAGGTAGCAATTTATCAATTTATAAGTCCACTACGTCTACTATAGTATTCAATGACTGTTCTCTGATTGAATTACAATGTCGTTTTTGAGAAACATTCGTGTTATACAATATCATCATTATGATTTATGATAAGAGTCAAGACTTGTTCACATATGCATGGCGTACTTTCTTTTAGAAATGGGAAACGAAGAAGACAAGAAAACTTTGAGAATGGTACTGGAAGCATTGGATTTCTTTTTCTTGTGCTTGTTTGTTGCGGAAATCATTTTAAAGTTTTTGGATGACTTTGGAAACTTTTGGCGAGAGGGCTGGAATATTTTTGATTTTTTGATTACCTCATTAGTAAATTCCTACGTTATATGCTATACATTCTCAACTTTTGCAACAATCAATCACATAAGTTGGCACTTCCTTATTGAACTACATTTTTAGTCTCTGGTTCCGCCATTTCTGGATATTTGGTATCCAGATCAAGACCAGGAAGAGCTTGAGCCAGTGCTAACCGCAGTCAAGTACTTACGAATCATAAGAATTTTCCGTTCTTTGAATGTCGTCACAAGAATTCACAAGATTCAATTAATCTGGGGAGCTGTAGTAAAAACATTCACTGCGATGATTTACATAACAGCACTCATGTTAATTTTCTTCTACATTTTCGCTATTGTCGGGATTCAAGTGTTTGAAAGATACACACACTCACATCTGCCGCATTTACGATACCGAACCGCTTTTGAGGTAATAAAATTGAGGACTTTCGGTTACAGCATTTATCTGGGGAAAAATTACGCACTTCTAGCTTGTTTCGATATCATAATTTTGTCATTACTTTACTTCTCTCTTCAGAATTTGTACAATGCTTTTGTGACATTATTTCAAGTCTTCACAATGGACCAGTACTATGATTTGATCGAGGAAACAGCGATCGTTATGGGACTTCCGATTTCATGCCTTTATATTCTTACATGGATATTGCTTGGCTCATTTATATTCAGAAACATCTTCGTCGGTGTAATGGTCAATAATTTCCAGAACATTCGGCAGTCGCTTATAGAAGGCGATGGAACTGTAGATAGAAGGGCAGACAAATTAGATATTTTTGTATTGGATGAACTGTGAGTTTACATTACACTTTCCCTTATGACATATTATGCGCTTCTCCTCCAAAATCCAAAACTCATACTTATAATGTATTGTGTATATAGGGAAAATGAAGGTCTATTATCGGATGACATTTTGGTGGACTGGGAAGCTGAGATTTTCCATAATTTGGAGCTCATTAAATCCCTGGAAAATAAAATGTCCCCAGTATTTTGGCCAAGAGATACTATGTTTCAATATTATATTCTACTGGAAGCGTATGCAAGCAATTTGGATGAAAGGGCGCATTTGATGCAATTACTAGGTACAATAACAAATCAATTCAAGACTCTATTTAGGAGCTTGTAAAATTCACTCTATTCAGAAACATGACCTCACAAGAAGCACAATCATAAACTATCATAAGGTACATTTATTTATTTACAGATAAATCTATGCTCACGTTTATGGATGCTTGAAAATGTAATAAAAGCAATGCCCATACTTTTTTACTGTGAATGAAAACTTTATGCTGAAAACTGCTGCGTAAACTATAAAGAAATACGATTGTGATTGATGGTGGACTTGTACTCATGAATGATTTAAATAATTACAACAGGGATGCTGCTATAAGTGTGTTCATCAATAAATTGTTCGCTAACTACAACTAACTGTAAAACTAAATTTGCAAAAACCTCAGTTTTGCGGTTAGGCATCCATTCCATTTAATCCATAGAATTTAATATGCAATTTTTACTCACACCATTTACTCAGGTTTCCGCCACCGATCCTTCTCACACCATATGTATTTCTTTTTCTAGTTTTCTCTTCATATTATTATGTGGGGACTGGAGACGCCAAATTGCAATAATATGTGATGGGTGTACAAAGACAACAACGCCATTGCTGTGTACAATTACAATAGATTGTGTGGTGAAGCGGTGAAGGTGAATGTATCCTACTCAATAAATATGTATATACCTCAACTCATTCTATTCTGTTTTACACGTACTACAAAAATGCCAAATGCAATCGTTTAAAATTATCACGTTACGAGCATTGCATTGCCTATATTCCATAGTAAGGAGTTTTCATAATGTACTTTATGTAGTAAGTTTTTATCAAGCAAAGTGAAGGAATTAAGTTGTTCCGTTTGTTTGGCCTGGCGTGCCTCCAGAGAGCAGCAGACGACGTAATACAAGACAAGATACTTTTGCTTGAATCGGTTGAATCCTTTTATTGAGTTTAATGCATCTATGCTTCTACATTCTCATTCATATACTCTCATATCACTCTCACGCTACGCCATTCAAAAAGTATACTTTACCGAAATAGATACACCATACACCTATACGAATAGTCGTCAGTCGCATAATACTTTTGCTGCACACAGAAAAAGCTAAAAAAAATAGAAGAGAGCTCTGCAAAGCAACCGTCAGTCGGGGTAAGGTAAATGGTTAGGATTGAGAGTGAGAGTATCAACTATCAACCATCAACGCAGCAATCTTGACTGTTTTTCTGATACTTTTTTATTGACCGTAAATCATCTTCAGTCATTCTTGAGATTTTATCAAAGTTTAAACACAACAGAATACTCTTCTCTCAGAAACTATCGCAAAGCTTCCGTAGATGCTAGAAATTCTTAGGTACAAATGTCCAATTTTCAAGAATAACTATTGGAAAATTTACAGAAAGAAGTACCGATTCAACTCATCCGTTCAAACTTTTTCTGACTAAAAGCATTCTAGAAACTCATCAAGTTGCATCTTCGTTCAATCTCAATCCGTATTCTCATCCACTACGCAGTGGGCGGGTAACTGCTGGTCAGCAACAACAACTACCCAAACAAAAACAATAACAAATATGTAAACAAACCGTCACCTTTCTTTCGTAATATTTTATGTTGACAGATTGACAGATGACAGAGTCAACATCTAGCTCTAGCTGTTTGAAAGGCAGCTATTGCATTGCGAAGTATAAAACCACTTTGTTTACAAACGCCAATGAATAAAAGTTAACATTTTGCAAGTTCATTATTCACAAGCATTTTACTTTTCTCAAAGTAATTGCCAAAATGCTCTTTCACGACGAACTTTTCACTAGATCTCAGTGCACTTACTGCCAACAAGAAATCTCAAGTTTAGGCGTTGAGTGCGTCGAGTGCCACAATGGAAACTTCCGATTATGTGTTGATGTATGCTTTGAAATAATTTATAGAATTACATTTTTATATTAATCATTTTCCTTTTATGACCTAACCTAACATATTAATCTATCTAACCTCTAATAAGTAATGAATAAGTTTTTCAATCATGACTCCTTGGGAGTCGTTTTAGTGTTCGATTATCCATCAATTGTTGTTATTTACAGTGCTTTTCGTTGGGAGCTGAAATCGGGCAACACAAATCGGACCATAAGTACAGATTTTTCGTAAGTTTTACTAATGCGTCAAGTAAAGTATATGAATAAGATAATGAAACGTGTTCACAGCAAATGATAGAGCCTACTTATTTGCCACAATTACAGGACTGTGGAAGTTTGGTGCTGAGTTCCAATCCAAACAAATCTACAGCCTCAAGCGGTGCCCAAAAAGAACCCGAGCCAACCGCCAGTTCTCCTACAGACTCCCCCAAATGGTCAGCTCGTGAGGAAATTCGTCTTTTAGATGCAATCGAGCAATATGGGTTTGGAAACTGGCAAGATATCAGCAAACATATTGAGTCAAAAACTCCTGCAGGTAAGCCATTAAAATTTTTATAATTGAAGATTTAAAAAGCTATTTTACATGACCATTTAACAAGGCAAAATTCAATGTAGACAAGATTCAATTGGTTGAATATAAAAACGTTATGAAATGTAATCCTAATTTATGTTTATGATTACACAGAGGCGAAGACTCATTATGTCAATCGGTATGTAAATGGTACGCTTGGACAGTTAACTTGGTCAACTGGAGTTCCTAATGAAGTTAACCGGAACATTTGCAACACTCAAATTCAAAAACCAGTTGACCATACTATTCCCTCTGATGAAGGACCCCTTTCTCCAAGTTTGACCCGACGTCTTCCACCTTTGGAAATCAGTGCCGATGAAATGCTTCAGTTAGGATACATGCCAAATCGAGACGATTACGAAAAGGTTATTGAATGATTAAATTGTTTGCTATGTTTTTCATGTACAGAACAAGTTTCCTGTTTGTTCTTCCTTTCATGAAGTTGGGTCTCATAATCTCTTTTTAATTTGTAGGAATTCGATAATGAAGCAGAGAAGCTGGTGTCTCAATTGTCGTTTACTACTGATGACGACGAATTAGATATTGGTAATGCTAATCTTCATTTATTTGTGTTAGTGGCATGATTGAAAACATTTATCTATAATTTACATGTGAACTTCATGTGTTTAAATAAAGGTTTAAAACTAGCTCTGGTCGACATGTACACAAGAAGACTTCGAGAAAGAGCAAGGCGCAAGCGGATGATCAGGGACTACCAATTAGTTTCCAAGTTTTTCAAAAAGGACAAAGTAAAAAGCAATGGAACTTCCGGTGAAAGTTCTGGAACAAAAGGACAGTTTTCCACCTATGAAAAGTTAGTGCTTCTCACAAAACTTAAAATGATATGTTGAAAAGTTCCTTCAAAATTAAAGACGATTTCTTTTTCTTTGGTTTATACTATAGAATGTTACAAGAGAAACTCCGTCCGTTCGCACAATTCTACAACAGCAAAGAGCATGAAAACCTCATCCGAAATTTAGTTAAGGAAAAAGAGTTGAAATTTCGTCTTGCCGAGCTCTACAAATACAGACGTAATGGAATAAGAAGACCAGAAGAGTGTGCAGAATATGAAAAGCTTAAAGGAAATGCTGCTGTTTTGAAAGGAAAGAGAAACTTGGAAACTATACCGGAAGGCGAAAACCAAGAGGTGCGAACATTATATACTGTAATTACTCACTACTATCATGTCAGTTTATAAAGAATAAATTCTAATTTCGCATTGTTTACTCGCTCCTGCTGTGTTTTGCTGCCTTGTTTTCTAGGGTAGAAGTGGCAACAAGAAGGCAGCACTGGCAGAAAATCTAGTCGCTCCTCTGCTAGTTCGACAGCTACAACAAGCGTAAGTCAAACCCATCCTTCTTTTATTGCTTTTATTGGAAACAAATTACAAGTTAACCCTACTTTTGACTCTTAGAGTTCCTCCAAACTCTCCCAAAACGAAAGCTATGATGACCAGCATCGGAAGCGACGAAAGCGGAGGAGGAAGCCCCTCTGTCGGCCGAAATCTCACACAGCCGCTGTTCTCCAACGAAGACTTCAACTTAAAAAGCTACATGGAATCAAGCGAATCGGGACCTGCTTCATTGCAACAGGGTCTGGCGGTGGACGCCCAGAGGGGAATGGAAACACCACTTCTAGCAACCGTAAACTCATCCCTACCAAGCGAAAAACTAAGGGCTTCGGCAGACCTATATACTGCTGACTACGCCCCAAGTTCCGATTTATTAACCGAAAAAGAATTACAGGTATGAAACAGCTAAACTTATCATTTCAAACAATAACTATTGATCTTTGTAGCCCAATGAGTACTAGTGATTTGTTTCGCATTGCAGTTTTGTTTAAAAACTACAATCACACCAGCGCAATTTCTTACTCTCAAAACAGCATTACTTTTAGCAGTAAGTTTATTTTTTAATACGAATTATAGGTATTTTCACTTAAGGTTTCATATTAACATTGAAATCATTTACTAATACTTTCAGCGTAAGCCAAAGATAGATAATAATCAACAAAGTATGGAATTGAAAGATGTACCGTGTCCACCAAATATTACGTCAAATGAGTGGGAACAAGTGATTTCGTTCTTCAAAACGAATTATATTTAAATACAAATCACATAGCAAGTATGTACCAGAACTTAGCAAAATTAGATTTATATTACTACCTAAATTAAAAACCTGAGTTAGCTGTTTAAAATTTTATCAGTTTACGTATTTTGTTAATTACTAAATACTTATTTTTATATACTTACTCATGTACTTATTTGTGGTGGTGACACTGTATGTTTCGAATAAATAAACGACTAGTGTTTTGAGTCTTGCAGAATAAAAATACAACTAGTGTAAATACATGGATTGCAAATAAAGCTTTCATTTAAAGCCACCATTTGACGATACTGCCGCTTTCCAAGTCTCGAACAAGTCACACATCTTTACAATGCTCCATTTGCTTCTAATAACTACACAAGATGTCTTTAACTTAAATGAGCGAACAAAATGAGGGTGGTATTGATCTTCACTGACACTAAAATTTCAAAGCTTTAACAGCCTTCCACATAATGGACGAATCTGGAAAATGAATTTTCATTTAGATACTTTAATAAACATGTATAAACATACATTATGAAAAATATTATTCACTCATAATATATGAACGCACCTAGAGTCAAACTGATCAATTCGTGATTTTAAAATGTTCGGTCCAAACATCATTGCAAGTTGCTGAAGGCATAATTTCCCGGCTGCTGCGGTTTGAGGATTTTCACATTCCTACATCACGTAATTCCAAACTTGAATTATATATTGTTATCTCTTTTAAGTTAATACAAAATTGACCAGATTTCCATTTACATATTCAACTTACAATACTGTAGAATATAGGCTCAAAAAACAGGGCAAGAAACTCTTTAAATGGCTTTTTCCCAATTCCTTTGGCAAGAGGAGGCACAATTTTGCACATTGTTTCGAGAAAAATTGCGTGTTGGGAGTATGATCTTGCCTGGCAGGCTTTAATGATCTGGGGAATAAGCGGGGACAGATGGGACTGGCACTCTGGAATTGGAGATATGTCTCCAATCAAGTACAAGCATCTAAATTGTTAAAATGGGAACTTGCAATTAGGGTTTGATCGTATCGTCAACTACTTCAGTCGTTTGCATGCATTTACACTTACCCATCCCCAAATTCCCATGGCTGAGAGGGTCTTGCATACGGAATAAATTGAGCCCATGGTCCTGGTGGGTAGGAATACCGCTGCAATTAAAATTTTTATTTTCACACATTAAACAATTATCCTTCACCATTCATCACCCTCACCGATTCGTTCAAATTAATCAGTTAATAAAAGTAAGCTTAAATTTACCGTTTCTGGACTAATTGTTAGGGAAGATAGTTGACCACAACAAGAGTCGGGGAGTTGTCTGTTTACACCTTCCAGACCAAATATAATTCTCTCAATAACTGGAGCAATAATTTCACTGCCATACGCTCGGATTGTGTTTGCAATGGAAGCCGCTGCCCCTTGTCGTACAATAGATATTGGAAATCCAAGATTTTCGTAAAACAAAGTCAATAGATTATCTACTTCTGGTTTGCATTCCATGGGAAAATTCATAATGAAATTGCCACATCCCAAACAGGCAGCTTAAATTTAACAAAAAAAATTGATACATATTTTATGAGACACCAATGAAATATTGAAATGCAATTACATTGGGACTTTTAAACTTACAATCTCGAACATGCCAGCGCTCATCATGAAACGATCGTTTCAGAGCTTCCAACAGCACAGGAATATATGGCCTCACAAGATTTGGGTTGATCTTTCTAGACAACTCCGCAATACATGCACAGGCTGCCTCCCTTACTGCATGATTCTCAGATCCAGTAGCTTCTAAGTAATACTTGACCTGCGTTGTAAAAAGGTTTGCTGAATTAAAGTAATTTTTATTACAGCAAATTCCATCATCATGTTGGAAAGAATATTTAAAATACATACCACTTGATCTATATACTTTTCAACTAATTGAGGTCCATCCGTATTGACGATCAGTCTCCACGATTCCTGAGAGTACAATAAGAACTTTGTGTCAGCCATAACATACCGACACAAACACAGTCTTGGCAGTAGAACATCATAGAACTGCTCTCTTTTCAAGGTTTGAACACCTAAAATGTGCTTTCTAGTAGCAATCGCAGCGGCAATCCTATAATCAACAAAGTTATTCTGGTAAGTTCTAAAAATTATTTTACAATAGGCACGAACAATTTATTATGTAATCATTCATTCATGAGAGCAATCAGTAAAAACACAAAATAACAGGAAAAAGGTACATATTAATCAACTAACCGAGTCTGGCTACATAGATCTGACAAGCCACTGCTAAGCTTATCGGCGAAAATCATCCCATACATATCGTAATCTACACAACCTAAAAAAGTTAATACTACAAGTTAGCTTGACAAACTAGGCAAATTCATTCAGTTTCAGTTTATTAAACATTTAACTCTCATCATAATTGCACGTGTAAATTAATTCCTGATATACCTGTGTCTAATAACACTGAACACAATAGAAATCCAACTTCCCTTACAAATCGATTAGGATGCTGCAAGGTATTCAGGATCGCCTCAACAAAGTCTTCATCTACATACGCCTTGAATTGAGAGCCGATGGCGTTAACGATGTTTATCAGACATTTCAACACGGTTTCAAGTTTTGATGAGCGCACTCCTTTTGGAGAAGCTTCAAAAACAGTAATTTTGTCGAAAGATGACGCTGGGAAATTACTAGAATTGCCATGATTTTCGTAAGTAGATATGGATGAAACTGTTGGGTTTGCTTCATCTTGCTCAGTCTCCATGTTTAAAGTCTTGGAGCTCTCCTGGTCTCCTACACTCAATAGTGATCTAAGCTCCGCATCAATTAAGTTTTTAATGACCGCTCTGCAGCTCTCATACACAGCTGGTCCCATGCACTTGCTTAGAGCTCCAATTATATCACCTAAATGACAAATAAAATTATTCGTATTTAATCTGTAGAGCGACTTGGAAAAGAATATTGAGAAGTAAAAGCTATCATAATTTCTACCTGCTATAAGTCTCACTCTGACATCTTGATCACAGATCAGTCTCAATGTTAGCTGCTGTAAATTAATTAAAAATTGCCGAGTTTCCTCTGTGGTTGAATTGGCAGTTCTGAGTATAATAGTTAATGCTGCCGACAGACAACCATGCTTTGCCTCCCATTCAGTTTCTCCATTACTCCCAGCCTCTTCCACACCATTTTCTTCATATTCCATAGCCCCAGCATCCCCAGGTGAGATATTCTGCAAAATCTGGACAATTAATTCCTGAACACATAACAATGTCTTCGAGCATTGTTCAACTAAGGCTGGATCATGAGAATGGCACTCTTCTGTTGACATTTTAAGCAGATTCTGTACAATTTGTAGTCCATTTTCTCTCTCTGTTTTTTGGCGACTTTGGAGCAAGTCGAGAATTTGTTCTGGAGAAGAGTCAGTACTTATCAGAGTATCAGAATGATTGGCCATTGTGTTGGGGGTTTTTTCAATTTGTGACGGTTCTGGTTCCCAATAGAATCTCGAGCTGATCTAAATTCGAGTTACTATTACGAAACTGCAGGAAGAAACGAAACGACGTCTTTTAGCATTTGGGAATCCGGGAAGCTTGAATACATATGTGAATTGGCTACTCCTTCTTCCGTGGAACAGCAGTCAACCCAATGATCTCCGCAATCTATGAGTAAAAATCATATCACATATGAACTAAAATTACTAATTCTTGTATAACTAATAATTATCCATTTTAATTACTTAAAAATATGAATATTATTTACAAATTATTTCCGAGTAGAAATGCAGTTTTTGTAGTTTGTTTCTGCAGCAAAATTCCGTAATGATGCATCTGAAAGAGTCCCTCGTCCTTGTAGGTTGAACAAAATCTGGAGAATTCCTCCACACACTTACTTATTATTGCTCATAAAAATAACTACCACCAATCACTATAATTCAGGTTGAAAAATACTGTATCTAATTAAAAGCGCATCAAAGCAGGTGCATTTAAAGTCACGTTAAAAACTATCCTCATTGTCAGCTGGCAAAAGTTGACAGAGAGGGAGATGCCCGGACAAGTAAAAGATGTATCCTTTCGCGGAGCATCACACTCTTCCTTCATATCTGCTGGATAGCATTATTAGCATGGGAGTAGGGTGTACCATACCTATACGATATTGAACAACATTGTGCAGTACAGTATGGCACTATCATCATCTAGTAATTAGCATGCACTTGTTTGTTATGTGATATGTCGCAATTGACTCCTTTCCCTTTGGTAAGGCCATTCCTTTACTTTAAAAAATGAGGTTATGCAATTCCCCCAGATTCTCTCTAAAATCTTGAAAAAGTTCAAAAAAAAGAATGTCAGCCTGGAAATCGCTTCAAGTAGGAATCTCTGCTATCTACGCTGCATAAATGGTTTTACTGCGTGGATAAGATAGAAATGGAAAGTTACTGCTGAGAGATGAACGAGACTGTAATTGAAGTTTGGAGACAAACCGGAAAATGTTTAATCGTGAAAAATGTTCTATGATGACTATTTGACTGTCAAGTACTGGCATTGTCTGTCTGAGCATTGATTATTGTATAGATAAAGCACACATAGTTTGGAGTGATGCTGTAATACATTATAGTGGTGAAATGTACATGTAAGCAGGAAGTTAGCAGGCAGTTGACAAATCAGTTTTAATTTGGAAATTGGCCGCTCCGTTCTTGTTTTGTCTTTTTTGTGATAATCTAAGTTAGCGGTGTCATGAAGAAAGCGAGACTATTGAAGGCAAGTAATTCTCGCTGTTTATGCTTTAGTTTTGATTTGATGCATGATATGTTTTACATTGGTTTCATCAATTGATTGATAGCCATGAATTCTTGACCCTATAAAATGATGGCTTGTGTATAATATGAATATCCTTTCGTTCGTTGTGTTTCAGTTACTACAAATTACCTCGCCCCATAGTTGAAATGCTAAAAGTTCTTTTGGATTTTGTTAGTATTTCATTTGAAAGTCGCAAATCGTAAGTGAAAGTCGTTCACCTAAAATTTAATGCATGCAAGTTTATCAAAATATATTTTTCACATGACTGATGCAAGCAGCACGTGCATGCTTGGTAGATTAGTAATCTTCAGCTATTTCATTGTGCTGAGTGTGAATATTTAGTACTTCCATTGTTTTAGTTAATTTGACTGACACTGACATTGATGACTTACAACATAGATGAAATGATTGAGACTTGTGACGTGACGTAAAATTGATAGAAGCCGCAAACTCCCGTATTAAAAACTCAAAAATAGCATATTTTGATCGTTTTTAAATAAATGATACATTTTTAGCTAATAAAATTCTGTACTAAAAAACTCGGGTCCCTACCCAACTTTTTGACTTAAACATGCCAGTTTGTTGTTCCATGCCATTGTATTCAAATTTTTATCTTTCTTGATAATATACTTGCTTTTAAAGTACATTAGTAAATGCTGGGTTGTATTAGATTAGAGATATATCATCACGGTTGGGAAATTGCTGAATATTACTTATGGAGAAAGAAATTTTTTTAGCTCAGCTTATCGTCAACATAATATGCATGTTTATAATGATTTTACCAACTTATTTCTTCTTTCGTACGTAAACAGTTTTTGCCATATATAAAAAACGTACATTCTTCTTCCCTTCCATTAGATAGGCATGAAATAATTTTTACCTGATTCCATATCTTTTTACTGCGCTTGCGCTCTGTGTCGCGCGTAATATATACCTAGCTGGCTGCTGGCTGAAAGCTCCATAACTATCACGGAATGTTTCATTCGACAGAATAACACGAGTACTAAACTTGCTGCATTGCATTGTAGGCCGTAGTTTCTTCCATAAGTTAAGTTTTTGCCGTTGTGATGTGGTAGCTGTGTTGAAAAAATCGGGTGTAGTAAACTCCCGGATCGGTCATTTTAGAACTTACATGTAATATAGAAAGATGATATACACGTTCTTGGCATATTTTCCGAAGATTCCATGTGTTTCCTCGTGCAATATCACATGAAACGTCATAAGACCTTCTCCATTTAACATATTACGGTTTTCTCCATATTCATCCTCCTGTCCTTTTTTTATTTATCATAGTACTTTCCTGGATTAAATTATAAATGAAAATTAACTGCATGTGAAGGAATGAAGTTTTTAAGTTTACTTTCTCCTCTTTTCCCTCAGGTTTTGTGATTGTGTGTTTTACTGCTTATCAGTGCAATATTATTGAATATTAAAAATTCACCATGCAAGCATTTTACTGACTATGTTCGTCTGAAATTAAAATATTGACATGAGTAGTGGGTTTGTCTGGAATGCTGTGTAATGCAAAGCATGTGGAACGGGACACCTTTTTCTGTTTATTCAGAACGCTAACTTTTTTCCTGCAAAGTTTATAATAAAATGATTTATACAGTTACAGGTAAGCTGGGCACCAATTCACTTACATTTGCTAACTAAATGATGTAAATAGTGAAGTCTACAAGACGAATTCATAATGAATGGCAACAAGAACTCATCTTATGACTATCGTTTGCTGGTAGAGGAAGACTTAAAGGACGAATTTTCTGATGATATCACACCGCCGTCATCCACCACATCTTCACTGCGATCCCTCCGTGGTCCATGGTATATTCTCAGAATCCCATTCCGTCATGCAATCCGAGTCACACTCGCCTTTCCACTCGCAGCATTCATTTTTGCCGTCGTCTGGGCCCTTATCACGGATTACGACAGAGCGGTAAACGTTCTCTGCGCTAAAGACGAGAATAGAAAAGTCAGAAACTATCTTCCGTCTCTCTCCGCAGCAATTGGAGACTTCCATTTATCTCAAACCGTCTGGACACTTTGCATAGTGATCCACGCGCCGCCTCGCTTCCTGTATGGATCAATGTATTTAAAATATTTCGAAATGGTAGCACCGCCATCGTACCACAAGTGGGCCTTTCTGGCCTGGGTTTTTAGTGTACTTGAAATAATTGGACTTGTCGGTCTCTCCATTATAACGTCCAAACATAATCTTCCATTTCATGCAATGTGTTTTGCAACGTTTTTAATATCTTCTGAATTTTACATGGCACTCCAGTGCTTTCTCCAATCACCCAAAACTAAAACGCAATCAGCTTCAAACAGAGAAATCAAAAGTCGACAAATTAAAAAGTTTCTTACAAAGCTTGTACTTTTCTGTACTGTTGTACTAACCTTCGCTTATTTTAGACATGAAGCTTACTGCGAAAGGGGCGTTTACACAGTGTTTGTGGTGGTCGAATACGTGATAATATTATCTAATATGGCATTTCACGGATGTGCATATTGGGATTTTTACGACAGGGTTATTGTGATCGATTTATGTAGACCACTCATGTCCAGTAGCGGTAATAATTTGTCCTGGAACTACTGATATTTTTTTCAAATATTATAGGCTAGAAATGTGGCAAGAATTCATTTTTTGTCAAGCAAAGATATAGTGTTCAAAGCTGTTATGTGGGTGTAAGTGTATCTTTTTACCACAGAACCTAGGATCCGGGACAAGTAAAAGAAAACTGGAAAGTTTAGTTATAGTATATTATCATGAAGCTGAAACTTATACAGAATATTAAATGTCTTCTTTACTTACGATAAACTATCAACGATAAATATTTATGAGACGATTTACCTGATGTAACTAACCTGAACCGGGTAAACCAAACGTCGGTTTTATCTGTAGAAACTGTCTGAGAAAGAACGTTAGTATTTTCTTATCACTTAAAGGGAACTGATTCTGATTTTTCTTTATGTATGATAGCGTTTACAAAATGTGTACCTTGATATTGATGAAAGTAATTATATTGAGTATCATTTTATTGCTTATACCTAATTGCCTGTACAATACAAATCATATTCGTCTACTCTATACAAACATTTTAATCCTGTTATTATATAATGGAACACTTGCGCACAGTATTTTTGTAATCTTGTAATCAAATAAAGACTATGAAAAGTTATCTTTTTGTACATTAAACGTTATAAATCCACATTGCTCGTACTGATTTTAATGATAGTCACAATGTCCAGGAAATATTCGTGCGTCAACGAATCAATTCCTTCATCCAGTTCTAGTTCATTGTTAATGCGCTTCCCATAAAACTTGCTTTCGTCACAGGCACTCCTGGGTCGATAACACCGTTACAAAGTACCACTGTCGAACCACGCATGCATTTGCTTGCAAGCAACTCTTTCAAAAAGTTCATACAAAATGTTGGCTCCAAAATATAATCAAAATAATAGTAAGTTTTTAGGATTTGTTCAAACGGTTCTTGAAAATTTTGATAAACTTGGACTGATGGCTAAGAGTAATGCTCGAGTGAAGCCAGATCCACAGGGGGAAGATGAGATTCACAGGGATTCCATTACTTCAGAGGATTTATCAAAAGATAAGTTTTGCTTGTACTTTATAATCATTTTAAAAGAAGCATATACATAATATTGCATTCATTCTGTTTCATTAAGCTTATTTTTCACTATACATGACGACTCAGCGCACCAAGCTGAGTCATCTATTAGGCATCATCATAGAAAGCTGCAGACTGTGCAAATGATTGTCTTACCATTCATTCCTATTGTTGCACTTATTACTCAAAACATAATTGGCCTAATGTCAGTGCTTGAGTACCAAACTGACGTACAAGAGTTGGATTTGCAAGTTTCGATTGCTGGTGACGTAGCAAAACTGATTTCGAACCTTCAATGGGAACGGTCAGAGTTGGCGTTTTATATTTTTCTGAATGGTACCACTGCCAGGTTAGCGTTGTTGTTTTAGGGCAGGATATATTTAAATTTTCATGACTTGTCTGCATTGAATAGTTCACACCTCACACACTTTATAGGTCCAACTTGACAGATCGTTTTGCCACAACTGACAGCGTCCTCGACGAAATGGAATATTGGCCTGAAATTCAATCTGGACTACATTCAGGCTCAGCATTCGCTTCTAAAGTTCATTTTCAGGCACGATTGGATGAATTCAGGTTACACAACGTTAATTTTTTTAGCAAAAGATTTGTTTCATATGATAATAACTGAAAAGCAAAGGTACACTTCATTCATAAAAGGAGTCAAATAGGATCAAACGCAACAAACATTTATCAAGTGATTGAATACTACACGGAAATTAATCATGTATTTCTCGACTTTCTCACAAACGAAATTAAAGAAGCGAACAATTCGAATGTGTGGAGGTAACTAAAACAGTCAAAACTACAGGAAATAGGTTAAAAAGTAATTTTATCAAAGAAAGTTTAAAGATAATGAATGCATTCGTTTTTGTTTCAAACGATCTGCAAATAGATTTCTGGTTTCGTACAAAAATCTCTTGAGGAGTGCTGAAAATTTCGGCATTTCTGTTGTCTACGGCATTAACTATTTTGGACGTGGAGAACTGACTCCTCCTAATTACATTGAGTACATCCAGCACGACGTTCTCGGATACGAATATCTCAACACCAGTCTTGACATGGCGTCAACTGCAAACCAATATTTCAAAGGACTCCTTAATACCCTTGCAAATTTCACTGCTCTTGACAAGCTGTGAGTTTGAGTTTCTCCTATTTGTTCACACTATTATGATCACAGTTAACCGATGCACAAACACATTCTCTTTTTATCTAAAGAATAATAAGATAGCCTTTTGTTAAATGCACGTAATGTGCATAAATATGCACGGTATATGTTTTATGAATACATACATAAATGCATTTTCGTGCTGGCAGTTGGTAATAATAATAATAATCAACATCACATCAGCGTCTCAAAATCTTCGTTCACAAAGTAGTTGTCTATTCAAAACACTTTTCTTTTGTATGTGAGATTGGTGAAAAGTATGATTTCTTTCTAATTATCCTTTCTTGTAATAAAATGATCATTTAGGAGGATTAAAATACTTTTGAATGAACGTCAACCATCAAATATAGACGAGTCTATTTTCTACTTTGAGTCCATGAGTAACTTCATGGTGGAAATTCGAAACTTGCAACGAATGATTAGAACCACGATCAAGTAATTTTCCTTTAAAAGGACATAATATGCTATTTTAAGCGAACACGAACTTTCTTCCGTATGCATGAAAAAATTAAAGTGAACCGCTCCAATTTACAGAGAAACCGTGAGTGATAACTTAAGGGAGGCAAACAATGAAGCATTTTTAGCCATATTTATCGTCGTCCTTGTACTATTCGTCTCGCCAATTATTATCCTGTTGGTACATAAGGCTACTTCCACAATCAAAATGTTTGCGGAACATTTAATGCAAAAGGCGGATGAACTACGTTTGGAAAAAATCAAGTCGGATCGACTCCTCTTCCAAATGCTTCCACCGACTGTGGCTCAGGAGCTGAAACAAAAGAGACAAGTCCAGGCACAGATTTATGATCAGGCGTCAGTTTATTTTAGCGACATCGTAGGGTTCACTACTATAGCTGCGGAAAGTTCCCCTCTCGAAGTCGTCACATTCTTAAACGCTGTTTGTAAGGCTACCATTCAGAACTGGTATGATGATATATATATGTGACAGCCTGACAGTTACTCATTTTTATTATGGCTTAGATAAGCTTTTCGATGCAAGAATCGAGCAGTATGACGTGTATAAAGTGGAAACCATCGGAGATGCGTACATGGTACTTTAAAATTCTATATTTAACATACTATAACATTGTAGCAAAATAGTAAAAGTGTTGTAGCACAAGATCATCTTTTGGAACTCGTAGGTCGCCAGTGGTCTACCAAAGCCAAACGGTTCGTTTCATGCAATCTTCTCTGAGCTAATTATAGACGGCATGAAAGAACGAAATGAAGTCTATATTGGTTTTAATTTTAGGGAACCTTCATGCTTTCGAGATTTCGACAATGGCCATTGATCTACTTCGCCAAGCTTCTGTATTTCGAATCCCTCACAGACCAACTGAGCATCTGCGCATCAGAATAGGGCTGCATACCGGTCCAGTTTGTGCGGGTGTTGTCGGTAAGACAGTCGGATGTTAAATCCTCTCATACAACTCTAATATGTCTATAACTTGTATGGAAGCAGTGCTGTAACTTATATAGTATTTTTTATTTTATGTCTCATTAAAGGCACCAAGATGCCAAGGTATTGTTTTTGTCAGTAAAACGTTTCATGCATGGCATCTTGAAGTAAATTATATGCAACTTTATTCATCATTTTTGCTTGTGCAAACTTTAGATATTGCTTGTTCGGGGATACGATCAATACTGCAAGTCGGATGGAAAGCACAGGCGAGCGTATGTACGATTAAAGTTTTTCATGCAATTCTCCGTATTTCCGCTTGTTGCATATTTAAGTACATGGTTATGTATTTAGTTGATTGTTGTCGACGAATATTTTCAGCACTGAAAATACACATAAGCAGTAAGATGAAATCTGCGCTCGACGTGATTGGGGGGTTTCATGTGGAATATCGAGGGTTTATTGAAGTGAAGGTAGTTTTTCAGTATGCAATGCAAGTATGCAGAATTATTTATCGTATGTATACACGAAATTATTTCCGTTAACAGGGTAAAGGGCTTATGGAAACCTACTGGCTTCTAGGAACTCTTGGGGAGCTTGAAAGATGTAATACTCTCGACTCATCACAAAGTTTTGATGCCGCAATTGAACCAGCTTTTTTGCATGAGTTAGGCTAGAGTTGTCAACATCACAATGAATAGAATATAACCCTAATCGTAGTGAGGAGTTTCCTTGCTTCGAAATATTATCAGTTATTGTCGTATAATTGTTTTCTGCAAGAAGGATTTTGTGTTGATACCGGAATATATGCTGTTGTAATGTCATCTAAAATCAGGAGCACAACTTTTCAGAAAGTTAGCAAAGTAATGTCAGCTCTGTGTATTACAAATTGTAAAAAAAACTTTACATTGTTTTAATTTGATGGCTTGTGGGCCAATGTAGAAGAATAGAAGTAGATATAAGTAGGGTTCATTGTCATGTCTTATAAAAGTACGAGCTAATAGTATTACATGGTCTACTTGACAGAACAAAAAAGTCATTGCTATAAGGGTAAACAAAACTAACGAACATAAGAAGGTGAAACTATAACATTCTTATTCTACGGTTTAGACAATGTTTAGGATTACTTAAGGCTAATTGTAAAATTATGATTATTGCATGATTGTTACGATTATGACGATGACTTCATGTTGCACGCAACTTTGTGACGCTGACGGTCTGGTGCATTGCAGAAGAAAACGGTAACGTGGTGAAGTGGAGTGATATGAAAGGGTATCATCACACGTTCACTCAATAGTGAGGATGGAATTCACTCTGCTTGAATTCTTTGAATGTTTCGGGTCCACACAATGCTATATCCACTACCTCTAAATCTACGAAAACATTTAAACAGTGGAACTTAATAGAGAATAAATAAAATTAAAGAAGGAAGTGATGTCTTCCGAAAATATGCTTGCGTATAGCATGGTTCATGTTTCTCATAGCAAGTCAATGGAATAATTAGCTTTAAAAGTATGAAGAGTACTTACGTGGCCAACGAACTTTAGCACACTGAAACAAACAAGCGTTTTCATAGAGCGCTTTGTTACTGGCGCAAACAGGATATCTGTCCTCGGCATCCACTTCATCGCAGTCACAGTATCGCCTACGGGTCGGGATTTTCTTCATCATTCTGTATTTGAGATCACCAGTCATAAACGCGTCCTGTGGGTTAATTAACAATTATTTGCGTAGCAGACCAAATACAATTACCGCTCTAATTTTAATGGCCCTTAATCCATAATCAAGATCCTTTCAACTTAGCAAGGTACTATATATTCTTATTATATCACTCGATCTCTATCGTAAATGAGAAATTTCTTACCATATTTTTCCACGAAAACTCGGGGTAGTATGCTGTGACGGTGACCCATTCTGATACAAATATGAAAACCAGGAACAAACAAGCAAGTTTCGTTTTTTGAAATCTCATGTTGTTTATATGTGCAAATTGTGTACCAGAGCTTAAAACGTCTTTCCTTTTCCCCTCTAAATGTTTACCAATTGATGTTACATTATGATTATAATTTATGCCTTTTTTCGATGTCAATGAGCTTAAGATTTGTATAAAGGAGCTTGCACAAGTAGAATGAAGACGATTTCACATTTTCTTTACTCAGACGTTTCTGTCAGCTCATGTTTAGCAACATGTTTAGTTTAGGGAGAGCCGCTAGGAAGATTCTGGATAACCTACATACAAAAAGAGTTCATACAATCTGAACGGGAGAATGGAAGTCAATCTCCATCTCGTCTTAACAGATAAGAAATAACTGTATAAAGTATTTGAAATATGCGTAGACGAATACTGTAAGTATTCTCATAATGGTTTGTGTGGAATACTGAAATATATTGCGTAAAATATGTACGAGAGCAAGATTCAATCTCTCGAAATAGAATATTCCTCGATATTCCTTTTGCATCTTGCATCTTGTAAGGAAAATGTAACTTGTAACCCATGTCATAATGCCCAGAAAGCATGAATGGAACATGTATCGTTGTCTCTTCCTGGTAGAAGAGTTCATATTTTACTACATCTTGTAATACACTGTAGGATTGGATGTAAAACAGTTGTGTGTAATAGGTGGATTTATATTGTACCTCTTAACGTAAGCATGCAAAGGGAAACATTAAGATGGAAATGCAGTTGTCTCTGTGCTAATTATAAAATAATTAAGAATATTAAGATCTTCACCAATGATCATAAAAATAGAGATGCGTGAAATAAAGCTGTAAATTTTTAAAATCTTGTCGTCAATATGCGTTCTATCCTGATTGCATCCTTGCTTATGTATTTCATGCGTAATTGATAAATCCGGAAAGCATCGCTACTGGTGCACTTCAGTTTCCAATGATGCGAGTTATATTAGTTAGATTATCCCTTCATGGTCATTGCATGTAACGTATTGTGTGTTTAGCGTAAAAACATTGGGGACTAGTATTGAACAGTAATTTCCTTTAGACTACTTCATTTAAGCCGTGTAAAACATATTTTGTGGGATTATGAAAATAATCATTAAAAATGAAGAAGGTTACTTTATATCGAACAGGGGCACGTCTAAATTAATCTTATGTATATTTAGCGCCGCCGCTAGTCGCTAGTGCCTTTTTATTTTTACAGATTTTCAAGAAAAGCCTTCAATTGTCACTCACCGTCCGTCATCTACAGATATTGCACGCATTGACACATTATATCATAATAACATATAGCATACAATACAGTCTATAAAGGTCGAGGAACAATTGACTTTTGCATTGTTCATCAGTGCATCCTTCCATAACCAGTAATTTTCAACTGCAATCAACCAATATCAATAACGATCCAGTATAATGATGTTTCATACTTGGTTGAAAGGCAGAAACAAATTTGAAAATTTGCTTGAAATTAAATTAACTGTTCGCTACAAAAATGGGGAAAAATTATAACACTTCAAAATGCTTTTGAGAAGTGGCAACTTCATTCTTGAGTTCAAAATGGGTTTCAATAAGACATTACAAATATGAATATTGGTACATCGTTACAATACCATGCGTGATACAAAATAAAATAATTATTTCACAAACGATAAGTAAGATAAGCAGGACAAACATGTAAGTCAAACATCCTTTGGTTGTAAAAGGATTGGGCAGGCAGTAATTACAATTGACAAGCCAAGACCGCATCTTTCATCCTCAAGAAGAATCCTTCAAGAGTTTATGCTTGCTTTTATAGCTAATTAATGCTTGTTGACTTGAGTCGTGAACCACCTTAGCGTGTCCAAAAAAATGAAAGAAAAAGACGAAGTTTCCTTTTAAAATTACTCATACACTGAGACTCAAAAAGACTCTTTTAAACAAAAGTATACAACGTTATTGCATCATTAACATGTTCCGCGTTTTATGTAACTGTCCACAAAAAAAAGTATACAGTTTTACGTGGCACTACTCATTCATGAGTTGACTTATTTTTCTTTGAGCTGCAGCTACGGAGGGAAAGTTAACTAGTGACTAAGTAATAATGAAAAATACCTATAAATATGAAAATTCATGCTTCTAAACCAGCCATCCATCTTCCTCCTACACCTTCACACATAGCAGCGACAAAGTAACAAAATATCAACTCAGAAAATAAAGACAACGCGACACTTTCGATTTCTGCCGAGTAAGGAAAAGCTTGTAAATACTTCAGCAGAAATGTCTTAATTGAACTTCAAATAATTTTAAAATCTTACCACGACTTATGTACTTATTTGTCCACTATTGCTGCCTATCATCATCACGGTAGTTGCACGGTTGGGGTTTTCTCATCATTATTAAAAATTCGTTTAGTTAGCAAGTCAGCAGAATGATGAATGGTTAAAATGAATGGAACGGCAGGTAACAAACAAGAGTAGAAAATTTCTCTACTCTCAAGCGCCTGCTTAGTGCATAAATGCTTTTATTCATTTTAGAAATGTACATTTGCATTAAATAAGTCAATGGAATACTTGCAACTAAAGCGTCCGTTCAAAAGAGCCACTTGAAGGGGTGATTACGTGTGTATACCTGTAATGTTGTGACAAAAATGTCAGTAAACTATGCTAACACATATATTTTGCTTATTATACTGGCTGCGAAAGCTTCCTAGATTATTATAACAGTTTTGTCAAATCATAGTTTTTTCCTGTCACATTTGCACAAGAGGAAGGCAAATATTATTATGCTGATTTTCTGCTAGTTTTGAGCATGTTTTAGTGTTCAAATATGTTAAGTAGGTGTTACAAGCCATAAAAAGGTGAGTGATAACATTTTAAAATTATAGTAAGAAAATGACAAATGTAACATGATGATAAAATTAGAATGATGCTGAAAAACGATGGTATAATATTGCCTGTTAATGATCCTAAGGCGTCCATTCTGCCCCCAATTCTCGTTTGTAGCCAATGGTCGTATTTTTTCTGCTGTGCAGAGATGTCACATGCCACATGCATCTTTTTTTACGTATCGTCGCTCGGATATTTTCTCTCTCAAATTGTATCTTCGTGTCAATCCGAAATCCAAGTGTCATCTATAAATAACATCTTAACTAAATCTGTCAGCTTTCTTGACCGTCTACGGAGAGATCTACTGGCGAAGGTTTGATAAGTTAAATGGATTACTGCATACCTAGATATATTCAAAGGTAATCCAATCATTTGCACGAAGAGGCACGAAGTACGGTGAACAATAATAAAATACAAACTGACGCTGATTTTTACTTCTTAGAAGAAGGAACGTGATACATGATTTACGCAGATCCTTACTCCCGCCTCACCGTTATTGTTAACGTCATTAACGCACTACTGTACAAAAGAATAAAACCTAGTAAGCTACAAAACTAGTCATATGAATATAATGAATGATTTCAGCGGATGATTCTGAATGCAAAAAAAATTAAGAATTTTATATGAATCAAAAAAGCAAAGCATGCTGAAAAAATTGCGTCACGAGCAGATTATTAATCTGATTCACTTTGGCGTATGTCTTGTCTCGTTGTGGGACAACACAATCATCCTTCTTATTCTTCGTCTGCGTAAAAAGGATTATCATCTTATTTAAAACCAATTCAGTGGCAACAAAACACATTTTCTGCAACAAGTATACAACACGGCATACTTTCTCTCTAAACTTTAGTTGAGTTCATTGTACAATGCAGTTTTTTCTTGCAAAAGAGGATTTCCATATGCCATCATAAACTTAAGGCGGAATCTCACAAGCGCATTCATCATCATCAGTTTTATTCCTTCCTAATCCACACTCTGAAAATAGATAAGAAACTGCAAGAAATCTGAAAAATTTGTAGGAGGATTTGTTAAGCAATGATGAGCATTTTTTTAAAAGTTTGACAGTTACAATGAAGGGATAAGCCTACAACTATACTAATAAACTATACACACCATACAGGTTTACTTAGGCTATAAGTATGTGTTTGTGCAAGAGTTTGTTCAATTCAATATTACGAAAAAATCATAGGTGCTAATTATGCAGCTTTTAAGACAGGTGCTACCGGTGCTAGTGTGGCCTAAATCATATCGGAGACACGGTAAACTCAAATTTGCATGCATATACTTTGACTTTGTTTACTTCTAGCTTCAAGCATTTTCAAACCTATTGAGGTAGGCAGGGTAGTGTTTTGAAATATTACAAATCGAGCAAACAATGCATATTGATAAATGTAGTTTTGTCTAATTTCATTCGCTTGTACGGTTGTTTCAATAAACACCAAACAAAGATAGTATATAAGTTCATTATTTATGACATGCCATGCATTTTTTTTTCAGTATTGCAAAATCTGCTCTAAAATTAGATTATTTTTATCAGTCACATATCAAAGGACACCATTTGATTGCACATTCGTGGATTCTCAGTAAATTTAATATACATTTATGAACACAATACGTCTAATTTGAATTGTCGCTCTTCGGTAAGCTCAAACTTTTAAAGATTGGTTTGATACATGTATATGTGCACCATATACATACGATAGTAGAGTGGAGACAAACATTCCATTCTGATCTTCAGCAGGCTTAAAAATTTTGTGTTGCGTTGCAAAATTTTGGACTCACACGCTTCATACGAAGATTAATACTTCTTGGAACTCAGAAAGAACGAATCTGCTGAATCCCAAAGGATTTTCATGAAAATAATTAGAGTTTCGATGAAGTCAACGTGTTAATTATTTCTAGTAAATTGCATTGAGAAATGTAACTTTAATGACGACCCGAAGCAAAAATATCACAGAAAAACTAGCTGTGAGTAAATACTATAGCATTATATCTTTGTTGAATAATATCAAGTATTATTATTATGCATAGGTTAATTTTTCATGTGTGTAAGATTCTCAGGTTCAAATAGTACGCTCCCAATTTCTATTATACACGACGAAAGTTAAAATGGAAAGTAAACATTTGTACTGTCAAACACTACTATTTTTTCTGGCATTCATGTACCCGCATACCCGTATAATTATTGTGCAATGTGCATTCAATGTGCATGTAAGACATAAGATGCAACTCAAAATCAAATGTTTCTACTGGCAGTGCAGTACTGAAACAATGAATGCATCATTCACCGGGTGTCCACTCATTGTCTTCGTCATCGCAGATTTACGAGTATATAAACTACACTTAGCATAGTAAAACTTTGTGTATGCTTTAGAAAACATGTGTTTATACCTTGCTAATTGTTAATAAACTCAAAACCTAGTGTTTGCTATTAAAAGTTTCACACCTAATTATTAACTTAAAACTTGTATTATAACTGACAAAGATATACAGATCGCATTGCATTGCATTGTGCCACTAAGCACCACTTCAAAAACCGTTCAGTTGTGCTGAAAAATAATTGATTTATGTTTTTGGTAACGCTGAAAAGTTGAATGGGTTCACTAGATATTTAATTATTTTGTTTTATGAAGCCCATAAGGAAAATAAAGATGGCTGATATAGATGTTTATTGTTTATGAATAGAATTTAAACTTACAAGCGTTTATGACATGCGCTACTGCTCAAATCCTCCAAAGAAGGGCATCTCAGATATCATCAGTTGTACGTAGAATTGGAATTGACTTAATTCTGACTTGAAAAAAAAATTCAGCACGTAATAATATTTGCATAAATAGTTATCATTCTCCACTAAACTCATCCCGTCAGAAAAAAAATGTTTTACTTAATTTCCTTCTCATTTCATAGTGCTTTGCTCGTATATTTAACAAAAAAAATATGGATCTGGTTTGCTGATTTAAATGGTGCAAATTTCGTTTTATTGCACCATTAAAAGGAAGGTGTATCATTGTAATAATAGCGTATTGAGAAACCATGCTGAGCGGAATTAATGGTATATTTGAAATACTCGAGTGTGAAATAGGTTTTATGCAAAAACTAACTCCACATTATCTAATACAAGGGATCTGAGATTATTATTTCATATCATATATCTCGTACGAACAACAAAATCTTTTTCGTTGTAATTAGCCCATCTATCTAACTATCATGTTCCTTTAGTCTTGAGATAAATTTGGTGCTACTGACACAGACAACTGCAGCGCGTGTGCTTCATCTTTTCTAATCATCATCATCTGAAAGAAAAAACCATTTTGCTCTTGCAATGCAGCTTTAAAATTAACTTTTCATCCAACAAACCTGGGTGCATAGTGCAATGCAGTTTTAAAGATAAGGTGCTGATGATGATTCGGCATAGTAGGTGGCATAATTCTTGTAGTACCACCGGCGGCAGTAGTAATAAGTAGTCACTTACTACCTGGTTTAATACTAGTGGACTATAACTATGAATAAATATTTTTTGCCAGTCATCTCAATACAAGTACATTTTACAAGCACAAGTTCCTCCACAATGTGATGGACTTGTGCAAATTATGTTTATTGGCTTTAGAAGGGAAAGGAAGATACTATCAACTTTTAGGCATCTCGGCTAGATATATCGCCCTTTCTAGTAAAAATGAAATGTGTGCCTCTAAAAGTCAATAACTCGTGCCTTTTTTGGTCCAACTTGTCGGTTGTCGAGCTAAACATACTTTTAACACATGTATAGTGTGAGCGATCACGATTTTTACTCAGACAAAAGGGTGCAGTAACATACGATTCCTACATTATTAAATCCAAATTATTCCTGTAGTCTTATTATTATTATCACTATCATAATTTCAGAATACTTATTTTCTATTCTTGTTTCCCCTTTTGTAATCTCTTCTCAAATCAAAGTTTTTAAAATCATTCATTTTGTAGCTTTATTTAGCCTGGGCTTATAAATTTGAGGTTCTTAAATAGCTTATCATCATTATATACAAACAACCATGTTTTTTTATTTTTGTCTATTAAATATATCGCCCTTTAAAAAGCTTTGGATTTTCTGGTGTATTTCTAGAGTAATCTAGTGCACAAATTGCTTTTACCACCTGTATCATCACTGTTGACTATGATCACCGCATTGCTGAACTCACGCACATTTACCTACTGGTGTCGGCTGTGGTGTAGGCCACGTTCCTTAACAATTTTACACTGCAATGAATGACGATGTAATGAGTTTCAACTTGCGAAAAATGCAGTGTGCTATCATAAAAATTTGGAAGAAGGAGGGGACTAGAATTGTTATGCTTCTTATTTGTTATACTTTTGTATTCAAGGAATACGCAAAATGCATAAAATTCTGTAGCGCACATTTTATAGCAGACTTATAAGATAAGTGCACGAGGGATTATTATGCATGCGTTCATCATACTTTAAAGCTGAATTTTTCTTAGGTGTAATAGCAATAACTGTATTTTACCATAAGAGCTTTTTTGTATCTTTAAAAAGTTTCTTTGCTATTAGTAGAAAGCAGTAGCATAACAAGTTGCTCTTACACGCTAAATTTTTATACTACACATCGAGGCGTATATGCCTATTTACTTATTACAACGTACCTGTGTTAAACTAACTATGTTTGTATACGCGGATTCTAATCATGGTGGACCTAAATATAACATCCGTCATTCATCTTTCAGTGGCCGGCAGACAAAGTTCCTGTGGCTGGCAGAAGATACTTTGTGACTAATTTGACTGTATATGTCATCTTTGTCTTCATTCACTGTACTTGTGCTCTTTGAAAACTCTATATATGGACTCCACAGTGTTCTTGAAAGGATTGCAATTTTTGTTTTGTTTACGATCATTCTCGTTTTTTCAACATTATCAAGCCACATCGTTTTGAGAGTGACTTTGTTGGTAATCATGTAAGAAAGTGTTATTAGAGCAACGAAACATAAAACTGAAATTGAAGATCAACCGATAAATTTCTTATGCAACGAATTGCAACAAGCGTGACACGACCACCTTATTCATGAATGATTTGGAGATAAACTCTCCTTTTGGAGTTTATCACAGAGCTAGTGAACTAATCGAGGTTTAAGTATATTCACTACTCCATTTTTTCATTGTAGTGAAGTCATACCTTATGGATCGTACACCACGGGGAAAATGGAATAAAACAAGTAAACGGAAAAAATCCTTTTTGGAAAAGTCTCGTATTATATGAGCAGTTGGCGTTTGTATGGAAAATTATCGCTGGAAAGTGAGCGCTTAGGAGTCGCATGCAATGCGTTGATTTGATTCAAGTTCCTCATTCTGTAGCGGATAATTTCGACAAAAAAGTTTCTCTGATCTGTGCTAGTGGTTTGGCTTGCCGAGCTAACGTTTATTTTCTTAATATGCCATCAATTTACAAATCAAAGCTTCGCAGTTTTCTAACAGTGCCAAATAAAAGGTGAGACAAAATACTTTTTCAATATGTAACAATTTTTTGCATCATGTAATGTGAGGGAGGAGTTTAGCATTGCATAGCATAAATGGTCTCTTTTATTAAATTTACGAAAAGTAAAATATAAAATGCTATCACCTATTTGCCAAGTGCAAACAGTGATTAAACGTTCATCAACTCGTTACAAAACCATCTTAAGTTTGATCTGTAACAAGGCATTTTTATTTGTGAAATATTTTGATTCAGCATAATATGCAGTTCAAGTTTCTCTTTGCAATCTTTTATGTACTCTATGAGCTTTAATGATTGAAAACAATTTGATGTGGAAATTGTCCAAATGTATTACTTTAGTGTTTTGCTTGCACTTTGCACTTGCATCATATATATAATAATACTTGTGTTTATGCTTGTATCGCTTGTTGTATCTTATTTTTTTCACGAGTATCAAACTGCAGAGTTCTGTTCCATTTTCCGTTCATTTACCGTTGGGGTGCTAAAAAGTTCTTTTGTTTGTGATAAGTAAAACATATGAATTATGAATGAATGCATTCAATATTCATCCCTTAGTTAATACATCATTGATTCCATCAATAAGAAAATAACCACAACAACTTCAAAACTTCTTCTCAATTCTCAACTCATCATTAAGAAGACGTTCTGCTGTTAATGTCATAAGAAAATCTGCATGCACTTCTCTCTCTCTGTAGTAAGCCACTTTTGAATGTACTTCACAGCTTGTTTGAAATAAAAATAATAATAAAAATGGCAGAAGACAGAGGTGGTAACAAAAGTGGTCATATATACCTTCAAAATCGTCGTCACAATATCGGCCGGCATCAATACAGCAACAAGCACAGTGTTTTTTCGTGTTAGCACCTTGCTGAGAGTGATGCCCACTAGATAATGATGATAAGGATAATTCTGATGGGTCTAACTATGTTTTATTAGTTATTATTATAAGAAATATGTGATGATGATAGTGACAATGTAGTACACTTTTTACGCTCTCTGCTTTCTAGGTTCCTTTCTTCAGAATGGATCGCCCTTGTCTCAGTGTCGATGACGGTGTTCCTTTTCATTCATACGCAGATCTTGACAGCCCGCATAGAGGAAATCAAGCAAGAGGCACTGACGGCTGCAGCAGCGTTCTCAGCACATGAAAGTAAGAAAACATCGAGACAATAATGTCAATGTCTTCCTCCTTTACAGCCTTCTCTTTCAGCTGCATAAAAAACGAACTGCACTATTAGGTATTGATAAAAATATATGACTTGTGAGGTGCATCGCATCTTCTTTTATCATATTGGTCTTCTTGATTGTATTTGACAGTTTTCTAACGGTTTATTTTTGGCATTTTGAGGATTAAAACTGCATTCAAACCAACAACAAGAAATACAAATCCAAAGCCGTATATACACCACACGACAAAGACATGAGGAAGTTTTCGTCATCATGCATGTGTCTCATATATCCTTGAAATAAACGTAAACTATGTGTGTATAAATATTGCGGTAATCATCCTGCCGTGAAATCATTAGCTAGTTTTTATCCTTTCTTTCTTCCTTACATATTTACAGAAAGCCCGACAACTCTTTATTACTTTGACGTGCACGAAAACGGTAGAGGAGCAGAAAATTAATTTTTTATAGAACATAGCTGTTTCTCACTGACAAAATTCTGGGGCACTTATCTCGCGTTTCATGCCTAGTACTACTCTACGTCGTGATTAGATCCGCAAATGGTAACAACCGAATCACATCATGTTTTAGTTAGGCACAAACTTCCGAATTCATAGCTTTATTTGTGATACATTGGCTGAATGTTTTTGGAGCAAGGAAAACGGAAAATACATTGATCTCATCTTATTCACACATGTAATTTTACATCACACCTACAAAAGTACTTACATACTACATATGGTACACCAAAAACAAGGGTTCCGCATAATCGGATACCTCTTTAAGGTGGCTTCAATTCAAAGAAGCAATTACTATTTATTTTACAAGCTAACATTCATTAGGTTTTGAAGGTAATTTGTTTGGAAAAGATTTATGTAAATCGTTTACTAACTGTTTTATGTAAGGTTGTCGCGCTTGTGGAAGCATAATAGGCATAAGGCATGCGTATATACGTGATTACTTGTAGTAACAAATTATACATAATTATGACTCTCGATCAATTATATTACATTCAAAACATTGGAAATGATTTTTCAATAAGGCACTATTCGTAGATTTGGCTCTAATGTTGATGTACCTTTTGGCTAGATCACTTGTCATCCGGGAGTCAGGAAAAGTCGCGAATGAATGATCATAGTAGTCACTACAGTGGCAGCAGCAATAGTCATCATAATCTACACCAAAATTCTCCTGTAAGTGAATCTCACCACCGTATATCATCGTTACTACCTAAACTTAAGGTAAGCCTTCAACTACCTTTCTAGTACCATTGACACAGTAAGAGTGAAGATGTATATGGCACTTAAACAATTAAGAGCGTTTTCGAGCTTTTGCCACTTGCGAGCATGCTCTTTAACATTAGGAGTAAAGAAAGAGAACACCATTTTCACTAGTTTTTAAAGGAAGGTCAACGAGGAAATCAGAATTTTAAAAATGTATTTGCCAAGATGAGAGAAGAGAGGTGGGGCAAATTAAGATGCTCAAGGAATGACGCAAACAATTTTTTTCTAGCTTTTTAATGCACCTTTGGTTCCAGCTATTGTAATCAGTGTTATATTCAACAATCATTTTAGGGCATACAATTACTCTATGTATATGTTAGCTCTAAGAAATTTTAAAAGCGTGTGCTAGCTTCAGTTAAGCAACTTGAGATAAAGTATTCATGAACTTGTAAGGGATTTAGAAATGTAGCTTGCACTTTTTACTAATCTTGGCCAACTCCGAGTTTTGAGATAAAAATCTCTAAATGTACGGGATTTGTAGTATGTATATTATGAGTAGAAACAGACGTCCACGTTTTTTTAAGCAGCGAAGCCGGTTCATTCATAGATCATTTCACAAGACACAAATTGCCAATATAATGTAGGCTATATAATTTTCAGAATTAGAAACAGAGTGGTCAAGTTATGGCATGGCTCACTCCGATGATTATCCACAGTCTTACATTCACGAGCACAAGTTTGCAAAAACGTTTAAACCCATAAGAATCTAAAGTTTAGCAAGGTCTGCTATTTGGTGCTATCTGCATTATAAAAAAACTGCAACACGCGTGCATAAGGACTTATGATGAGTAATAATAGGTTGTATAGCATACATAATGACTGTGGTGCATCTAATAGAGCCCATGACTGTAATTGTGGGGTAGATTCCCTCCCTCCCTGGTTTTTGTTTTGTCTAAATCTAATAATATTAATATCAGTGTTATCTAAACTATTGTATTATTGTTTACGCAGTAAATAAATCTAAATAGTATTTGTGGCATGACAGTTGAGAACTTTATTATTCCCAATCAGAAAGAAACCTATTTTGTATAAACCTATCATCAAAAGCAATTAACTGTTAACAAATTTTTACAAAAACGACTAATATTTCAATAAATTTTTAGCACAACGCAACTGCGTTAAATAACACGCGTCATGCCGAAAAGGAGACCTTGTTTTTCAATCGCGTGCCCAAGGTGGGAAGCCAAACGCTAATGGATCTTCTTCAACGTTTGGCTGTTCTTAATGGATTTCAGTTTCATCGTGATAGAACACAAAAGGTTGAGACCATCAAGATGACCTATTATGAAGAGGTGCCTTAAAATACCTTAAAATACTTGTGTTTTTATTGATTTTTTATATTTTGGTAGTAATCAAAAAAGATTTTATATTATATTCCATTTATTTGGGATTAAAAATGATGAAAATACGCATTTCAATGGCATATCATCAAAATTGATTTGTGTAACAGAAAAAATAATAACACAATAAATATTTCTTCTTCATTTTATTATAGAGCCGACTGGCAACGATGGTAGATATGTTCACGCCGCCTTCGGTCTATGTGAAGCATACATGCTTCAGTAACTTTACAAGGTTAGTTGTCTTCAAAAATACTATAAACTATTACGTCTATTAAAAAACATGTTTGTTGAAAATGATGATGATTACGGTAATACTGTGTACATTTGTTACCTTTCAATTGAGAACATTTAAGGGAGACTTGATGATTTTTTCCCCATAAAAATGATGCAAGTATCTTAAGGGTGATTCCTCATTGTCTGTAATCATGAACTCTTATATAATCGCTTAGACATGGATACTCAATGCCCATTTACATGAACATCGTAAGAGACCCGATAGAGCGTGTCATTTCATGGTTTTATTATATTCGGGCTCCCTGGTACATTATTGAAAGAAAACAAGTTTTTCCCGAGTTACCATTACCTCATCCCATGTGGCTGAAAAAGGTAAAATGTCTTCTTTGTTATCTTTTACCATAAATAATCTAAGATAGGTGTATATAATAGATGGTTTTGCTCAAATCTATCTCACAGGATTTTGAAACTTGTGTGCTCAATGGTGACAGAGAGTGCACATTTATTCCTGGAGAATATCACGATGGGGTTGGCGATCATCGAAGACAGACCATGTTCTTCTGTGGACATGATGAAAAATGCGTGTAAGCTTCTTCTTGAATTATTACGACCTTGAATGCATTTTTTGATGATGAAACTTTGAAACTTTTACAATCTAAAATAATTTGTGCCGGTATGTATTGTAGTGATAACGTTAAAAGCAATGATAAAAATTTTCCCCAAAAAACAACAATATTCTTCTTTGTGCACAAAGACCTAGTTTCTCGTTTTTCCTATACACTAATATTTGCATGTATTTAAAAAAACATTCTATATGAAGTCATTTACAAAATAATTACGATCTCACATGCTTTATAAGAAAAAAAATGAAAAAACAACAGAAATATGATTTTATTACGCTGCTCATAGGGAATTCAACGGTGAATGGGCAATGCAAAAGGCTAAACGGAACGTAGAAAAACATTATGCCGTTGTTGGAGTGTTGGAGGAAATGGATATTACTCTCAAAGTCTTAGAAAAATACATTCCTCGATTTTTTACTGGTGCTTCTCAGGTTTATTATGGTAAGTACAATTTTATTGCACACTAAAACTTATTTTACGACCGCATTTATTCCCTCTAGCTCCTACATTTTCTTGCAACTTCAAGCAAAATTTGTTTAGAGATGTGCCATTTTTTTGGCAGCAAGCGACTCAGTTTATGAATGAATATACCTTTCATTCTACCACCCTTTTAATTAAACTGCATTACATGCGCAATGCGTGCACAACATTTATTGTACCCAAAATTGCTAATATTATGTATGTATTTAATTAAACTACTTCCTAATTCTATTTCAGATAACGTATCATCGATGGTTAAAATAAACAAGAACATGTACAAACCTCCTGTTTCAGAACAGGTGAAGAACATCCTGAGACAAAATTTTACGAAGGAGATCGAATTCTACGAGTTTTGCAAGCAGAGACTTCACATGCAGCACGCTGCATTAAACAATTTGTGATGATTTTTAAACCTAGTTCTTAGCCTTTTCGGTTTTGTATATCCATCCATTGCGCATATTTAAATAGCGTGCATACTATTTGATGAATAATAGAACAACTTCAGTTCCTCTGCATTACGATAAAAATTAAGTACTTCCTTTTCGAAAAATATATTATAAAGGATCTACTTTGAATTAGTAAGTAATGTTCTACGTCCTCCTAATAGATGCATTGAGAAGAGTTTCGAGCATAAACGGGTTAATTTATATAGTGAAATAATGTTCTTCGTTTAATAATATTATTATTTTTTGATGATTTCAACGTGTTTGCATTTAGTCTATCTGCTAGTTAGGTACAAAATTAGTCGTCAGCTAATGACAAGGTGAAAGTAGTTATCAAAAGTCTCTCATGGTTTGTAAAGATGTATATCAATGATTCCCTAAAGTTTATGGTATTAAATGTATTTACACGATTGTTCCCAATTAATTATGGATGTTATATTGCTTTACAGTATAGTTACCACGAACTCGTGTAAGTGGTGATATTATATAAGTGAGAATACCAAACCCTGTCAGTATCGCAGTTTAAGACTTTGTAAGACAGTATAATTATTGACAGATATATTGTAATGATTACCGACAGCTTAATTATAAAAATAAGTCAGCTTTAATGAAATAAACTCAGTCAGTCCAATGTTTGAATTTGTTTTTCATTATTTATTTATACTGCATTATTAACAATTGGTCGCGGTGTGTGCAAACCAGATATACGGTTACTAATTGAAGGCTCATGTAATTTACTAATATCATCTGCATTCATTTGGCTAAAATTGTCGTATACTTGGAGCTGGTAGGAATTGGAAACTCTGCTTGACTTTCCAGTATCTTTTGCTGTTAAAACTTGAATCACCTGGCTAAAAATTTAAAAAAAAAAGTAATATAAGAATTAGTTCACTTTCTCAAGTTTATAAGATAGGAAAAAAGAGAAAAGAAATATATGAATTACCAATGTTGAGGCGGTAGTTTATCGCAAGTGCGAAATGAGCTTCGCGTATTACTGTAATCCCGATTTGTTCTGGATTCCATTTGAAGTTCGATAAATTTGTTGCTGTGATTTGCTATTACTGTGGAGTAACCCGATCCTAGGTTGAGAGAAATGGTAGAAATGTCATCATATTTCTCTTTCAGAGAGTATCGCTTCTTCTTCCCGTACTTATTCGAGCAAGATATCAGTGCATCAGCTAAAATATTGCAGTAATTTGACGGGCGGATTGCAGAGCATGATATGTCACGGGATGAATAAATTGATAGCGTGAAAGCATAAAATGTCTCTTTGTGTTCTACAAGAGAAAAAAAATATATATGTACTCTATAAGCAACAAAGATAAACATTAAATCATATTCATTATTCAAGCAACTGAGCTACCTTGCGATGTCCAATGACCAAATGAAAATGGCACCACACAGTATGTACCGGCAGATAACATTAAGTTACAGGTAACGCAACGTCGACGAGAACTTGAAACCAATTCGATTGGCTCAATCAATTTAAAAGGAACGGTGGAGCTTCCATTTGTCTCAAACACGATAAATCCTATATCCGTCAACTTAACACGCTCTCGGGCATTCCTATTTACAAAAAGGTAATTTAAAGTTAAATTTTTGTTGTTTCAGTGGACCAGCTAGTAGTAAGCGGTAGTAAATTTTAGTTACCTTTTGGAACTTTGATAAAGTGAAATGTCGACTTCACAAGTAGCACTTGTACATATCAACTCAAAGCATGATTGACAATCTCGATCAGCAAAAGGAGGCAATATACCATCCAATGTGTATGTTTGCCAACCTTTTCGTACCTTGCAAACTTCTAAGCACGTGAAATGTCTGGAAATACATGTAAAACCTTTGTTCAAGCCCCGCAAACACTTCTCATCCTATTAATTGATAAAGACAGTTTCATACCTCATATAATCTTGGAAACTCATCCAGAATACACCTTCGTGTGACTGATTTGGAGAAAGCGCGCGTCTCATTTCTCTCGTCCATAATGCAGATGAATCACTCCAATCTCCTTTCCAGCTAAATCTGCCCCAAGGATTTCGAAGCTGTATCAGCCTGAAAAGCACATAGCAAAATTGAACCATGTATTTACCTACTATAAGAGTAGCTAAAGTTCACCTTCACAAAATGACCAAAAAATTAACTATACAAACCTGTTTCCGTCATGCGACACTACTTGTAGCACAGAGTATACATGGTTTGCAACTAAACCTTTCCCCTCATATATGGTTTCCGAGTGGGCAGAAGTCGTGATTGTAGTACCCATAAGGAACCCACAAGAAAAAAATGATAGTAGCCTCCCCCACAACAATTCACGGTCTTCTTCAGATTTCTTATAGGGAAATAATACCACCATTAAATATGACATTGATGTTTTCATCATTTCAAATATTATGCATTAGTTGTTTCATACCAAATATATACGCTCAGAAACAAATCCCGTAAGATAATTTAAACCATCCCAAATGCTTCCGGATTGTAGCGATTCATAACTACCATGCAACTTTGACATTGCCTTTTCAATCAAAGGCACCCAAAGTTGCTTTCGCCGACACTAGAATGAGTGAACACAAATAGCGGAGATGAGGGTATACGTAAGCATCATATTATTCATAAATGTTTATTTTTTACACATGAAATGTTGTCACAATATCTTACACTAGAAAACACAAGTCTATGGAAAGCATCACACGGGAGAAGGTCATCAATGATTACTTCTTTCCAAGCACCATCTTTGAACAAACGTATCACGTAAACCCCAACAGAGTTGATTTCTTTTGTGACTAACACTTTGGCCAGCAGTTCCTTCCGTTCTGCAAGCAGCGCTAAAGCAGCAACGAACCAGCAGTTTCCTAATTCTCCTACAAAGAAAATGGGTGAAAACAAGTCCGTAGTATAGTACTTCATGAATAAGTAATCACACGTGTACATATGTAACCAAATTATTGCACTATACCTTGGCATATATCTGACGGGCGAGGCTCTTGAATCAGTGTCCAGTCTGATTCCTCCCCTGCTCTACGAATATTTTCTGGTCGTTGCCAATTGGTGATAGACTTTGCATTTTTAAGGAACTGTTCAGTACTTTGCTTCGAATCTCTGGTGTGAACTGAGCAAAACAAAGATGCTTTTGTTGCAGGAAAATCTTCATCGACATATTTGCTTCCCTGAAGCAAACAGTCTTTGATAATGGCTTCATATTTTTTGTTAATTCTCAAATTTTCTTTGTTCTCCTCTGGGTTAGATGTATCCATTGCGTTCTGAGTAGAAGGTTTTGCCGTCTTTCTAGATGGCTTGGATTTTTCATGGTTGTGCGAACGGGGCTTTTCTCCTCTATGAGGATATACTTTTACGGGAGTAGATTTTGAAAAATTTGCTGGATTGCCTTTGTCAACTTTCTTCATCATATAGATTTTGCGTATTGTGATAAAACTCAGCTCCGAGAATAATACTTCCTTGCGTAAATAGCGATACCGATAGTGACTTAAAATATGACCCCTCGTACACATTCACAAGGTTTATGAAGACTGAGATCAACAACGTGGACACTCTAACTTTTAAGACACTCTAGACTTTCGCAAATATCACAAATTCACCGGCATGTGTAAGTACCAATCGAATTTAATGCCTACATTACGTAGAAGGAACGTGAACTTTAGTTCTCTAAAAAATTATTACTGTCACAACGTTGCTGTTCAGTCTCCGATTATTATAAAAAATAATGAGTCAGCCTCTTGATCCAGTACTTCAGTTTTTGACATTTTGTAAAGTTACATATAGCCATAGGCATTCTAGAACTCAGGAAGGAAGCTAACGTTTAAAAGAACCGTTTCTTTTTTTGTGACACTGACGATTGTAGTAGGAGTTTCCGATGCTTCAATGTGAATAGCCGATGATTTGACAAATATTTCAGTCTTCGAAAGTTACCTGGTCTGACTCATTTCTGTATTTTGAATGCGAATTTTGTTGTAGCTTTGCAGCTTTATCTAGGGTGGCAGTGGCAATGCTAATGACTGCGTTCGAGAGATTGTTTTGCAGCGTCACGTGAAAAATGATACGACACGGCTTGGTATTTTCTGTTGAGTTGTAATGTAAGTTGTAAGGTGATTTGACAGAAAGTGGTTTTTCTTTAATATTATGTTTATCATCTACTAGAACTAAGGATCTAGAATGTATGTAATTTATTCTATAAATTGGTAACAAGAGCGTGTAGTTTGATATCATATTATTCATTCTGTGATTTCCGTATGTGAAGGATTGCAACGTAAATGTATGAAATCGTAACATTCGTAACCGTAAGCATGCATTTACTGCAAACCCCTTCACTCGGACAATATTACGCGATCCAGAAAATAGAACGTTTCCCTTGTTGCAGAAGCAGAAAATTATAAGCCCAGCTCAATCATAAACCCCAACATAGAGTACAAGCCTGTAACACGTTTCAATTCGATTCATTTTAAACTAGCCGTCTCGTGTTGTTGTCGTGGGCTGTCATTTCATAAGGTCTTTAACCTAGAATACGTACGGAACGGATTCTTCATAATATTATACTTTTTCTATTCACAACCGTAACGTCAATCATCACTCTGTAATAAGCAAACCGATTGTTGTTCTGACTATGAGCGCTGAGTCACCATTGTATGTATTGGACTATGTGTTATCGTTGACGTATGTGATAAAGGGAAGAAGAACAAATGCCCACAGTCAACGGTCCTACCACCACACTACACGCTTGCAATAGTCGCAATGACTGACATTATTCATAGTAAAAGCAGCACATTTACAAGTTGAAATGAAAGCAACAATGTTCAATGCGCATTTTGAAAGGAAGTAGAATAGAATCCATAAAGTGTTGTTGAGTGTGCTGTGTGCTGAGCACATAAAATTCATTTTCTTCACACGTACTAACAATATCACAAGTAAATTTTGATTGTTGCCCGCTGCATCTCGGCATCTGTGTGCGTAATGTCTACTAACACCTAACAAAAGATTGTGTTTTAAAACAACATACCGAATGTATGACTTGCCTATGGCATGACTAAAATCATACAACACATCTTTTTCTTGAGCATTGTATATGCATATGTAGCATTTCATCATTGAAATTGAAATCACGATCACGAATAAATACTGTATTCTAAAGCCGCACATTAACAAATAGTACATACATGATATATTATAAGCGATGCTGGGTGCTGTACGCCTACACTTTTTTAAGTTGTATTATGGCACTTGCATTCCTACGAGCACCGTTACTTCCACTTCCGTTTTAGTAATGAGCCACAGTCATTTAATACAATATAATGCTTGTTCTTATACCTTTTTGTGTATAAAGAAGAGTGTAATCTCCTTGCTTCTTGTTTCTGTTGTGTTTATTCGTTTACTTTTCTATTTATGAAAATCTAAGCCTGCAATTAGCCTTAAACTTGCACTTACATCTATTTAGGGTTTTACTGAGTTTTCGGTCATTAATTTTTTTAATGATTATAGAATGATGCTCCTGAATCTGGATTCAGGACTACTTCTGACATTTTATATATACGTTCATAAATGATGCCTAACATGAAAATTAATTTTTTTCCCAATACTCCTGATTGATTACATATTTTTTTGCAAACTATCTTTTATTCAACCCAGATATGAATGGGATTTTGTTTCAACATCATGTATCCTATTGCTATTTTAATTTTTTTGTTGGAAATATCCGAAGTATTTATGTATGTATGTATTATGTATGTCACGAAGACATATTATGTCTATTCATAGGAAGGTTGGGATTTTCTACGTTTTAATCCTGAAAAACAATGTCAGACTAATTTGCGCATCACTAAATCACTATTTTATGTATCCAAATCCAAATTCGCATAAAGAATAATTCTTAAATTGAATAAAGAATAAATTGTCTGGTCGACTGACTTGAGTAATTTAAGCTGAGCTCATTTTAAGACTAGCTGAAATTTTTGGACTAGCCATGTGCAAGGTTTGATATTAAAAAAACAAGTACTTGTCAAATTTTTGGTCATTGCTATGGATAAATTCATTCATTGATGATATACATATACAATGACCACAGAACAGTGTTCATGCATGTACATACACGTGTGTACTACAAGTAATTCCTACCAAAACTTGACTTCCATCATCTATCTGGTACAAATGACAAATGTCTTTCAAGTAACTACTCGGTATAGTGCAGACATTAATGAATTACGGATTATGTAGTATTTAATATATTTATAGTTAAAGTTAAAGCATATTTAAAGTTTAAAAATTATATTTTTTCACAAATATGTAATCTAATATGAAAGTGCTGAGAATTTGACCTCAAAAAATACAAAGATTATCCACATTGTAACAGTGTGTATATCATTCACTCTGGCAATACCCGATTTTCTCCTAAGTTTCTCCGAAAGAAACCCATATCATCTGACTGGGAAGAATATGTAATTACTAATTACCCCTATAACAATGTTCGTTATATGTTGCACCTTCCATCTTACTATACATAAGTAAGTACATCGGAATCCACCCTAGATGACGATGAAGAGATTCCGGAGAAAGCTCGCTGATCGTGGAATGGCAGTGAGCCGATAGTAACAAAAACGTTGCAAGTTCAATTAGATGCAGTATGTACAAAATGGTATCCTTTGGTCAATTCCGCAACATAAAACTCCAATTTTAAATTGGTACTTCGCATAATTCAACATATTATGCATTTTTATACAACGTTTGGCGAAACAGTTATGAGTAACTTTTTCTATAAATGTCCGATAATTGCCATCCGTATTTCGGAATATTTTAGCATCCGTAAATAGCAGTTGAGAATATTTTACAGAACAAATTACTATATTGGTTACATAAATTGTTAAACTTTTCATCATTGTTTGTAATGTGCCTCCCAGACCTAAACCTTCCAGAAAGTTACAAGATGACCGATAATGCTTTTTAGATACGCGATAGCTAATTTCCATAGTTATCTCACTATTCCCCCCTTGAATCGAATCTGTCATCTTGTAACTTTCTGGAAGGTTTAGGTCTGGGAGGCACATTAAAAAGCAATCATGTACATTGCAAAATCAAGCTTTCTTCAAATCAAATTATGCTTCAAACAATTTGCGTTAGCAAAATTTTGAGAAAAAGCTTATAAAGCAAAAACGGTAACTGATCCAAGATTTCCATGGTGGTCAGTTTCATTGAATCCAACGTCGTTCCCATAACGCTTTTCTGAAGCCACCTATACTTATCAAGAAACCAAAGAAAGCTGTGATTTTATTTTTACCACAAATGTGTGCTATCACCTTTCCAGCAATGTTATACTTTCATTCATGATTTTTTAAATGCAGCCACCTGATGGAGTCATTGCTACTATGGCTTCAAAACTAAGTGACATGTTCGAAAAGAATGAAAACTGGAATGTTCATGCCACGGCGGGGGTGTTTCCAGCACAGGATGTAAAAGACTCATATGACACCGTCTACAATTGGAACACACCTTGGCATAACAAGGATGAATTGATAGCTGCCTTTCAGCAGTCCTTTGACAGCAGAAATAATACACACTTCCGAGATTTTGGAGCAGTCCTTCAGGACATTGGAAATCAAATCAAGGACAGGCAGCATTCTCCTGGAGCTGTGGTGGTGATGATAAAATACGGAAGTGAAACGGATACAACTTTGCGAAAACAATGGCAAACGTTTGAATTCGAAGCATTAGCTTCAATTCTTCCCCAAAACATTCGTCTTTTCGTTCTGGAGGGTGAAGATGATCAAGCTGAAGTTTCACCACGATATCGCTTGAAAAATATTGCGGAGCTTACTGGTGGCTTGCACTTTGGAATTGGAAATGACGAAGATGTTGATGTTGAAAGTGTGAGTAGAGTCATGACTGAAGTGGAAGCCATTTTGACAAGTGGACGAGTACCAGCTAGCAAGTACCGATTGGTAAGTGTATATTCAGAGTTTACCTCCAAATAAATATGGGTTGTATGCAGTGGTGATAATAATTGTTTGGACTTACAAAAGGCTTATAAAGACACAAGGATGTACGACGCATATTATGACGATGTACATATACCTGTACCGGTCAACTACCGCAACGTAAAGAGCATCCTGTTCTATTTCTACTCTCAAATTGAATCGTGGAAGTTGCCTGATTTGAGAATCAGTGAAGGTCCAGATGGGGTTTCAGATTTGCCATGGTTTAACATAAATTTTCAATGGGGTAAATCGGACTTCGATTTTCCAGCAAAGTCTGCAGTATGGACAACATCAGGGGATCCTTTGACTGAGCCTTCACAATGGATTTGTACCTTTAACTGTCAAAACTCAGATTTATGTCATGCCACAATTGTGGCCATTGCTGAGCTAGATATTGATGAGGATTCAGCGGAGACTATGGAAAATGACTTTAAAGTAGAAATTTATACGTCTGCTCAAGAAGATGAAAATGTCGCTGATTTGATTACTGAAAGCGTAACGACTTTGAAAGGGGTAGCATTTGCGATATATGCAAAGCTAGAGAAGAATGGACATCCCATTCACAACCCTGATATGGAAGTGCTCGCTCACGTTTGTCATCACAGAGATGGAGTTTACTATGACAAATTTATGCCATTGTTGGGATGTAAGGAAGTTACTATGTTGGATAATGGTCCCTTGGCGGGTGATCTCGATTTGACAGCAAATGATGGCATATTTACAGGAAATTATATACCAACCTCAGAATTTGATCCAGATCTAATTAAAGTCAAAGGAAGTTACCAAATTTTTGTGACTGCAAGGCTTCTGAAGAAAACTGGTAGTACAGCCAGAGCATCGGCACTGCTACCTGTTGACCAGGAACAAATAAGGTGTGGTAGTAGATACCAAGGTTGCTGGATTGAACCTGTGACAGAGCCGTTTTTCGTTCACGCCGATTTGAAGCGCAGGATTGAATTTATTGGAAGGGACGAATATTCCATCAATAAATTAGAGTGTGCGACAAGAGTACTTGATTTGCGTGCTTCTTTGTCTCCTACGGAAGATTATTATATCGAATGGACAGAGCCCACTGTTTGGACAGAGCTTACAAGATGGAAGGCCACGGCATATGAGATGTTTTTTGCTAATAATTTTGATGATATTTTGAAAGAAAATTTTAGAGACAAAATTTATGTCATGCCCAACCCCGGTGCAGCGGGTCAGACTGCGAGGATAACTGTCAGAAAAACTGATTTGCAGCCGGGCGAAAAAAGATGGTTTGTGATGAGAAGTTTGATGAGCAGTAATGCTAAACAGGTAATTATTGTTTCGTTAGTTACTTGAGTAGGTTTACAAAAGGGGTAACCAATTTTTTTTATTCTTCTACAGCCGGTATGGTCGAATGTACTTTTTTTGCCAGCTTTGGAATATATGAAAGAATATTTTGAAACGACTACAACTACTACGACGACCACTACGCCGCCATCTACTCCTACAACCGTTAGATTGCCCAGTCGGGAACCTTCATCTACTACATTACCAACAAAGATGACAACTGGTAATATAATCATCAATCAAATCATCTCGTTGAGTGCTATAATATTATATGCAAGTGAATGGAAATATATTTCATTGTATTTTATAGCGCCGAGTACAACCAAACGGCAACGACCAAGTCAGTCGACTGTAAGGGAATCAACAACAGTGACAACTACAACGGAAAGAGTAGTAACAGAGCGATATGAAGTCAAAAACAAGTCAAAGAACCGCTGGTATAAGAGCACTGAAGCCATTGTGACGTTTTCATTGTTTGGGGTATGCATGGCTGCGGTTGCTGGAGGAGTGCTCACGTATCTTAAAATCATGAATAGAACTGAATGAGTAGTAAATGAATAAACAAAATAAACAATCGTGCAAAAACATGAAGCATGAGAGAGAACTATATTTAAGTATATTTATTCGAAAATCATATTTTTAATTTTACTACATTTAATGTCATGTTGAGATGTTCTATGGAGCGAATGCCTTTAGGAGATTTAAATAAAACCTATACATGTAACACGATGTCTTCTTTTTGCTTTGCGCTTACAGTAAGCACTCCGACTTTATCATAAGTTTCCTTTCCTACCTCAAGAGTTCACAAGTTCTCTAAGGTCATCGACTCATCTATTGTCCATTCTTTAAAATTCCAAAAGAAAGAACATGTATACATAAATTCGCAGCGTGAAATCTGTGAAATGAAACATAGGCATCAATAAATTTCAAGATAAGTTTGATGGCTTTGCAAAAACATTTTTGCGGTTTCATCGTACGCAAGTACTAAAAGTGTTATGTAGTTACGTAGGAGGATGACCACTCCCAAAAATGTTCAGACTCCTTATGAAGAAACCTGTGTGTGTAGTAGTAACAACAAAGCTCTGGGATAGAGTTACCATTCCCGGACGCAAATTTAGTACTTTATTTAGTGGCTATTTTTTCAATACCATTAATATCAATGCCATCGTAAATTATGTGAGTACTATACCGTAGAAGCATCTTTATTCTCATTTGTGCAATGTAAATGGCATTAGTAGTGTATATGGCAGTCTTCTGTCTTGACACGTGCGGTAAGTTCAAGAAAAAACTAGCAGTTAATTGAGGATTTGCGTGAAATGTTTGAGATGGCAGATATATTATGGGTATCGCAAGTCTTCAGAAGCAATTCTTGGTCTTTGACCCTCATTTTACTTCTTGGTATACAACTTTACTTTGTCACTATCACGGGCAAGGAAAAATTGGGAGAAAACATTCGAATTATTATGCAATGCTAAAAGATAGGCACAGACAGAGAAATGGTCGTTTGCGCAAGCATTACAATTACAAAAGATAAAATGCTAATTTTGTTTTTCATCTTCACCCGTTTGGTAATCAAGTCATCAACTTCTCTGAGATGATTTTTGTGTTCATATATGGCTTTAATGAGAGCGTGCTACTTGAACTTGAGAAGAAGCATGAGTTTTCAGAGCTTGTTAGCAATGTGTGCGTTTTAAACATGATGGACCGAGGCATTTTAATTTCTTGCAGAGCTTAAGAGGAAATTGATTCCATAAAATTCAATAGAAAACATGTAACTCATCGCCATCATCCTTTTTTCGTTAACTTGTTAGATCTCTGTCAAATATTGACAGTAATGATGGCAAAAGTTGATATTTTATGCTTGCAGTACGCCACAGGTGGGGATATGAATGCGATGAAGATGAAACTCATGACTCATGACTATATGATCCCGACCACGACTATGCATTGCACTTTAAAAGAAGAGACGGATGAAATATTAGTTCTATTTTTACGAAAAACTATAAAGCTCTGCTTTCAATCTGGTTTCAGCTTTCAGTTCTAATTTTACCACCGAAAAATGAAGCTGTTTCTTTTAGTGGTGTCATCGCTTCTGGTACTGGGGGCTCACGGAGCCACCTTACTACAAGAAAAATCTGCTGGTGAAGCAGAGCCAATCATCCCTACTACTTCTGCTTCCATTCTTTTGGATGAAGAAGTTGTAACGGACTCAACAGCATCATCAGCAATAGGCTCCGAAGGAGTCCTCAATGACGCTGTTCCAGCTGCATCCGCTGTTGTGGCTAATGATGGAGATTACATTATTCGCTATCCTACTACTCCCTATCCGGATGAAAATACTCCGACAGAACCACCTCGAGATCTCCCACCCGATGATTCTCCAGTTAGAATGACAGAGCAACAAATTATAACGGGGGACGCTGACTGTGGTAAGTTGGCTATATAGCTTCACATCATGTTTTTGATTATTGTTATTAAAACAATCGTCTAATTTACAATTTAAACGTATTGAAATAGTTTGCGGACGTCCCAAGTCCAGAATTGTTGGTGGAGAAAACGCTACAATTAATGATCTTCCATGGTGAGAGACATAGCATTTCATCGGTTTCAAGTTCAATAATAAACTCCCGCGTGCTCTGCAACAATGGCATTAAGATTCACAAAGAAAAAATCAGCAGAAATTGGATCTTTATGCAAAAGGCTTGTATTGTTTTGTTGTAACTGTTTTCAGGACCGTTGCTCTCATGAGAAAGAAGAGTGATGGTACCATAAGAGGACCTTACTGTGGTGGCACTTTGATTTGTGATGTGAGCTGTGATGCAGATAATGAGACATAATTTCGTATTAACATTAATTACCTAAACGAAGTCTTTGAAAAATTTATGATTATTCTTATCAGAGGTATGTCGTTACCGCATCCCATTGTGTCGATGGATTCGAAGCTGAAGGGATTCAAGTATGGTTATTCGAAGAAAACTTCCAGGTAGAAAACGAGAATGCACAACCTACAATCAAAATGGATGTTGTCAGCATAACAATGCATCCGGAGTATGACAGAAAGAAAATTGATAACGATATTGCGGTATGATTTATTTTGAAATCTTAGATTTTATATAAAGTATGACAATTTATAAAATCAATAATTCCTCGTGTGTATTTATAGCTCTTGAAATTGGAGGAACCTGTGAAAATTAACACAGATACGGATTCTTTAACACCAGCATGTATACCTGCAGATAATGAGAATACTTATGAAGGAGAAGAAGCAGTTGTTGCGGGGTAACTCAAATACAAAACGTATCTGGCTTTCTTATGGAAAAAATATGTAATTACTACTAACAATGAATGTTATATTGCAATGCAGATGGGGAGCAACCGAAATGGGAGGAGACGTTTCACCAAATCTTCAAAAAGTCACTGTTCCTGTGCTCACTAATAAACAGTGCAACTGGAGATCCCTATACTTGGGCAAAATCACAGAAAACATGTTGTGCGCTGGGGATCTTGCCTCAGGAGGAAAAGATTCATGTCAAGGTGGGATGATCTACTATCATGAGTCAACTATGATTAGATGATGTGATCTACTATGAGATGCGTCAATGGTGAAAGAGCAGACTAGTTGTAGACTGAACCAATTACACTATAAAGCGGCATTTTCATTTATTTTCAAGGTGATTCTGGGGGTCCACTCATTGTCCAGAGAAACAACAAGTACTTGCTCGTTGGCATTGTTTCGTTTGGCTACGGATGCGCTCAGCCGTTGGCACCCGGCGTCTACGCTCGCGTCGGACGTAAGACATGACATGATTAGTTTGAAAATTAAATTTCATTTAAATTTATACCACTCATTTAATTTCATTTTTATTTATAGGATATCCTGAATTTATTCGAGAAAATACCCCTGACTGCCAATACTGCAAAACTTGAGCATCCACAAATTCTGGGGAAATAATTCAAGTGCACTCATATTTATTTTATTTATTACAAATGCATTATATAAATTAAGATCATAACTTAAATAATTTTTTTAAATCTCAACAATAAACCTGAGTTATGTTAAAACCCTATTAGTTTTGACTAAATCATTTTTCTCTTGGAACCAGGCATTACAAAATCATATACATTATGCAGCTTCAATTAAAACAACCAACCAAAAGAGTTACTCAGTTTCAAAATCCGTTTATATCCGTAAACAAGACCAGTTACAGAATTTATGCTATATTATGTTTCCTATTGGTAATATCGACGGCAAGATACTGGCTCACCCTTCGTATGGTTTGAAATCGTAAAATTGAATGGATTCGCGAAATCGATGTCATGTACATAATGCCGTCCGCAAGCTAACTGAATGACAAGCAAGAGTGAAATAGCCATGCTAGTTGTCAGATCAACTTGAAAAACTACTTCATCCTCATTCACGTACTAACTGTTTGTTCAATCAGATAAACGTAACCCAAGTATTTTATTTTGGAGATGTAATTCCAGAACTAACTTGGTTTCCAATATGGTATGATACAAATTACAAATATGCAGCAAAAGATTTCAGAATGATCACGAGCTTTTACCCAGTATGTAATTTTTGATGGTAATGGTATGTACACAGTCACTACGAAGACATATTTGACTTGACCTTGAGGAGGTATTTGCTGCATCAGTTATTGTACAAGTTTATGTTGTTTAGTGCAATGAAACTAGTCGTTGTTTTGAAATTCTACAACTATTGCTCAATTGATATAATTGTCCTATCCTGTATGGTTGATTGCGAGAAAGAATCAAATCTTGATAAAGGTTTCATGTAAACTGAAAGTTGCTGAAAAATGCAATTCTAAGTATTCCAACCGTACAGATTTTTAAAGTTTGCTTGATACAAAGAAAAGTTATCCATAATTAAGTCTATAAAATGAATTTTCCAATATTCCTATTCTTAATATTCTCGTTATCATTGTTAAGCATAGAGACAAACGGGAAACCTCAACAGCAATTGACTGTTTACCCAAAACTTCCGGATGACCCTGGAGACGACGTGTCCCCAGAAACCGAAGAACCGGAACCTGAGAATAAGTCAGGCGGATACCTCGAGATAATAAAGGGGGACGCTGATTGCAGTAATGAGCTGTCGATTGAAAATACAAGTATTCATACAAGTATTCATTTTTTAATCTGCATTATTGTGTTGATAGTATGTGGTCGGCCACGACTTACCGGGGGAAGAATTGTGGGTGGAGAACTAGCCAAAATCAATGAGTTACCATGGACTGTGGCAGTGACCTACAGCGATGGTTCTGCATTTTGTGGGGGGGCGCTCATTTGTGATGTAAGTAATTCTACTCATGAAATCCATGTGCACATGTAGTTTAAAAATCAAAAGGTACCTTCGCCTTAACGGATAATTTGTCATCATGCAGAGGTACGTGATCACTGCTGCCCATTGCATGGAGTACATTGAAAGTCCCAGGGCACTTCAAGTACGCTTAATGGAGCAGGATTTTGACAAAAGTGACGAAAATGACCAGTCAACACTCAAAATTAATATAGTTGAAATTATTACACACCCTGAATGGAATCCTAAAAAGATCGACAAAGACGTTACTGTAAAAAGGATAGCTATAAATATCTCAGCGATATAAATTGTTGGCATATAGCTTACATATGGGCCTATTTTAATTTTGAATGACAGCTTTTGAAACTGGAAACCCCTGTGGACATTGGACAAGGCGATCAGGATACTATGACTCCTGTTTGCCTGCCTGCTAACAATGATGAATTGTTCGCCGATGTAATGGCAACTGTTGCAGGGTGAGAATACTAAATGATTCTCATGTTGTGACATGGTTTTAATGCCAATAAATCTTAACATTTAGTTGTTTTTCAATGTGTCCGACAGTTGGGGAGCAACCGAAACGGGAGCTAGAGGTGAAAAACATCTTCGTAAAGTCAATGTACCAATATTTGCACAACAAGAATGCAAAGACAATACCGTTTACAAAAAATACCTAACCGCTAATATGATGTGTGCGGGATACCTCGAGGGGGAGCGAGATGCTTGTCAAGGTGAAAAATGATCTACTATGAGATGAGTCAGTGGTGGAAGAGCAGACTAGTTGTAGACAGAACCAATTAGACTATAAAGCGATATTTTTTTCATTTATTTTCAGGGGATTCTGGGGGTCCCTTAGGTCTCTTTCAAACTTAAATTAACATAAGATAATTGAAAATCACAAAACATAATATTACATTTTTATTTTGGAACTTTAAGTGGTTGAGAACTCGGATAAATACACATTGGCCGGAGTGGTTTCGTTTGGTTCGGGTAAATTCAGCGACTAAAAAACCTTTAGACTTACTGCCTTAGTAGTAATGAATGTTGTGTTAATTTTCTTTCACAGGGTGTGCCGAGCCTAATGCACCGGTAAAAAAGAAAACCATTTGTTATACACAAGCCAACTTTCATAACTTAAAAGTGTATTTCTAATTAACGTTCAAATTTATAGGGTGTTTACGCGAGAGTTGGTCGTAAGTCTTTGAAAATCAGATAAAAAAAGGATCCCATGTTCATTAAAAAAATTTACACAGAGTACTGAAGTCTTTGTATGAATGTAACCAAAGTGCATTGTTTGAAGGTTTTGCAGACTGGATACTTGAGAAAACGCAAGACTGTCAATTTTGTAAGAGTTGAGACATAATATCGTAAAAATGGTTAACACAAATAAATTAACAAAATAAGTTGTAGCAAAATTTTATGCGATAAAAAATAAAGTAATTGCATTTAGAGGCAAAATAGCTGATTTATTTGTTCCATTGATTAATAACCTATATGACATGAACAGACGATAAATAGACAAACAATGATTTTGAGAAATACAAACAACTTTTACATCCTATATCATTGACGAGATATAGGGAAAGTTAAATGAGTGTCAATGTTAAATATACTATTGAAAAAACTAGCATGCAAAGGACTTGCTCTTAAAACATTCACCCTTCACAAAAACTGAATATAATGGGCTTTTTGAAATTCAAAATAATTTCACAATAGGTTATTGTGTGTGATAGTTGTTATGTTATGCACTAAACGGGTGAAATAATGGGGTATACAACTACGTGTCATTTTTTATATTCCATAATATGCATAGTTATATACCAAATAAGCTTATTCGATTGTCATTCCCACTACATGGCCATGTTCCAAGATTTTGTATTGTGTGGGGGACCAAAAATTCATTGTGAAAATGTAAAATGTAGGCCAATATCAACATTACATTCATAAAGCGATTTTATTACTCATCATACATGACTAAATGTATTCCTAACAATTTTGCAAAGGGCATTCCTTGTAATTTTTGATAATCTGTAAAACATTCATACTGACTATTATGAACATATTTTTGTGCAAGTTTGCATCATTCGTAATCCTAGTAGTTGCAAACTCCATTGCAATATATGGAGATGACAGTGACTTTTCACTGTTGGTAGACGACCTAACCATGCCTGAGGACCCTGGAGATAATGTGGAAACTCCTAGGGTCCTTGATGAGGCTGAGTCTGATGGCCCTGCTGAAATCATAATAGGCGATGCCTCCTGCTGTAAAAATCTTTATTGGTTTTTATAAAATAGAAAGGCACCAGTCTATTGTTGCCACTATTACAGTTACATGCATGTTATTTAACTACACAGCTTGTGGAATACATCGACTAGGAGAAAGAAGAATTGTGGGTGGAGAATTGGCCAAAATAAATGAGCTGCCGTGGACTGTCGCTGTGGTTAAAAGGGACAAGAACAAAGCATTCTGTGGAGCTACGCTTATCTGTGATGTAATTTCTTTGCAAAATAAATTCATACAAATTACTATATTCACTTTCACGCATCCACTCATCATTTGTTCTTTCCTGCAAACAGAGATATGTTGTTACAGCAGCACATTGCATGAAATACGTTGATTCACCTGACGAAATTCAAGTGTTTTTGATGGAGGAGGACTTTGAAGAAGAAAACGAAAATGCACAGCCAACATTAAAACTTGACGTTATAGAAATTATTAAACACCCGGATTACGATCCAAGAAAGATCAACAATGACATTACAGTATAGTCTGTTCAGAAAATTGTTACCTGATATTTTTAAAGTATTTTTTATTATTTGTAAAATTCAAATAACTAACATTTCATTTTTAAATATATTTAGCTTTTAAAACTGGCAACACCTGTAAACATAAATGATGGAGATGAAGATTCAATGCAACCTGCCTGCCTCCCCGCAAACAATGACGTTTCCTTTGCAGGATCGGTCGCTACTGTGGCTGGGTGAATACCACGCGTGCAAACGAAATCTTATTTAGTATTATACACACTTGTTAAAATAAAACTAAACTGTTACAGTTGGGGTGCGACCTCTTATGGAAATCCAGTCGTATCGCAACTTCGGAAAGTCGACGTTCCAATATTTGCTCAACAAGAATGCATAGATGAGACTCAATACACAAAGGTCCTCACATTTGTGTAGAATAACTCTTAATTAAATGGCAAAAAAGTAAGCACCGGATGGTCTCTTAAACCGCAAAAAATAGGTTCTCACCGAAAATATGTTGTGTGCTGGATATCTAGAGGGGCAGAAAGATGGATGCCAAGGCGATTCTGGGGGTCCGTTAGGTAATTTTAAATAAGGACTGTAAAAAACTAATTATAGTTAATGTTGATAACTTGTGTATGAAGAGCCATGTGTTGTAACTGACTTTTCAACGTTTTTTTATTGCCAGTTGTTCCGCAAAATGGGAAATATATATTAGTCGGAATAGTTTCTTTTGGATACAGTAAATGTTCCCAATTTTATAGTGCATATATTTTAATAATGACATATTGGAAACCTATGTATATAAATTTCAACATTGTTCGTTACCATTTTCTCCAGATTGTGCACAGCCCAAGGCACCAGGAGTATATGCCAGAGTTGGTCGTGAGCTGACACAATGCTACTATCAAAATAGATTTTTTAAAAATTTTATGATAATTCATACTTGTGTTAATGTTTGTGTTTTCTTCCTGAACTACTTGAAGGCTATCCTGACTGGATTCGTGAAAACACACCGGATTGTCAATACTGCAGTCAGTAGAAAGAAAAGCTTTATGTATGGGAAGAATATTATTTGCAATTCAGCATGATCCATTTTAGTTTTACTATAACAATTAACTACTACTACTATGTAGTAGGCTTGTAATGCATAAATGAAATGTGGTAAATATTATTTCACAAAGAAAACATAAGCCACTGGTTAAAATGCCAAAAATATATGCGTAACTCACTGCAACAGTATTTTCAACTTTTAGGGGCACTGGCTTTCCATCATCTTCCTCCTGTGTTGATGATTCATTCTCATTTTGAGTGTCATTTCCCAATTTATTCCTTTGCCTTTGATTCTCCTCATGCCAAAATTTTCTTAGAAGTTTTTCAATAACACCTGTATCTCGTGTGTATCCCAAATGCCTGTTCAAACCATCTTGGTATATTGAACCTTTCTTAAAGGCTGTTGAAATGTCTGCGTAAAGTATAGATTCACTGTCATCTGCCATGAATATACTTCTTCTTAGTTGTGGCGATTCTAACTTTAGTACTTCAGCTTGAATTACATCCCTCCAACATATGCATACCATTTTTGATTTCATTGCGTTGTTTATGCAGTTTGCTGTTTGATTCAAGTAAGTAATATTGACTCTCCAAGAAAAGTCTTGCATCATCGGGCTTTGGGATGTTCGGAATACTTCAAGCTCCATTCCCCCAACAGAGACCAACGTCATGCCATAGTGCTTTTGAGCATAGAGATCGTGGAAGGATTTTGGGAAGATGGGTTTTTGAGGAAAAGTAAGAAATCCAACCAAATTACTTTTGTATGCAGTGCCAATCACGAAATTCAAGATTATGCAGAGGATTGAGGCAAGTTTCAACACTGCTCCGCGCTTATAAATATTTGCAGATTGTTCCATGACGATAGCATATGGCACCAGAACTCCATCAAAGACAAGCTCCAAGTGATTCACATGGATACGTAGCTTGGTAGATAGGTGTGCATATTTTAAAAGAATAAATGTTACAATGAGTCCAAATATTGCTCCAATCGTTAGAAGCCACACAATAGGTGTCAAAGGTGAAAAGAGTGCAGTCCAATGAACTTTTGCTATAGGCTCCCGCAATATAAATGAAAGAGGTGCACGAAATGTGACAGTGGAATACTCTATGTAAGGATATCTTTCGTAAGATACTCCCAGTGCCGCACAAATGTCAGCCCATCCAAGCTGCAATTCTCCCACTAGTCCGGACCACACGCCATTTTTGAGATTGCCTGGTCGAAGATTCTCGTTGTACATATCAATAGAAAAATTAAATTTTCTTGAGTAATCGCTAAATATATCAAAATAAACCCCATTGTATTTATGCTTATCGATTTTTTTGAAGGTTAATCCAAATCCTAGATAAATTAATTTTATAACACGACCATTTAAGTTGTTGAACATCTTGTTTGTGAAGTTTGATGCTACTTTAGATGTAGTAAAATTTCCCTTATAAATATCTGGCTCCACCAGGTATCTAAATGAAAACTTCTCAAATTGAGATTCACTTGGTACCCAGTACATGGCATATTTGTTTCGGACATTATCAAGAGCTCGGGTTTTCATTAAATAAGACTCCAAGTCATCACGTGAGCTTGAAACAAATATAAATCTGTCGTTGACAGGATGTCCTAAAACGTTCAATGAAAAATATAAACCTAACTCAAGATTTCTTGAAGGAATAAATACGATCACTGCCCAGAAATGGCTCCTAAAACTAGCTTTTGTTCGATTAACTCGTACGAATTGAAATTCTGAAGATTTGTACTGCATTAGTTGTAAAGGCTCCTCCAATGTTTTAAAAGTTGTCCAATCCCAATAGTAGTTTGGCAGCAATAAGTCTTCACTAGTAAGAAATACAACTCTTATCGAGAAAATCGTTCCGAAATCTTGCCAATCCCTACGAATGTTATTCAATAGTGCTTCCGTCACGTTTTGTGCATTATATTCGTAGTTTATATGACAATTTACTGTTTTACTAGTGAGAATGCAGAACAAAAGTACTATCAATTGTTTTAGATCTACCATTTTAATAATATTTTAAACCCGGTTTCATTGGCATGTAGAAGATTTTAGATACCTATACATTTTAAAACGTAGTTGCTGTACTGTACTGTTTTGAGACTAAGACTAAACTAAAAAGATTCTCATGGTAAAAAAGGTATAAAACAAATAAAAATCTAATTAAAAACTAACCTATGGCAATAGCTCCATGAATTATGAATTAACCCTCAAGCACCATTCAAATTAAAACCGAATTATCAAGCTACAATCATGCATAATACGACTTACATTCTTACATACCTAATACCTAATAAGTGTTACCATGAAAGGTGACATGGAATGAAATTTTTCCAACATCAGTTTATTAGTCTTAGTTCTTTGGCTGTGTATAATCTTCTATATCCAATAATACTGATGCCGTAAAATGATATGCGATCAATTTCAAGTTGACATTGTTATTATCATGGTTAAAAGGTATATTTATTGAAAACCCTAAAAATTGGGTTTCACTGCATTCACTAAACGTGAAAAGTTGCTTTATTTTCTCAATTTCAAAAAAAACTTAAGTTCCTCAAAACATATTGATATGTTACATAACGAAGGAATATATTATAGTTAATTTTAGTGAAATGAAACATACCTCTAAATAAAATAAGTTTATGCCTATTTATTTTACAGTCGCACTATCAATAAGTCAGTTTTTTCAAGTCGTGTCGTGTAGCCCTTGATTGTAGAGTGCATTCAACATTCCGTCTATACTTAATGCCATTTTTTCAAATGATGAATTAATTTGCTCGATTGCAGGTACCCAGTACTTCAACCTGCTCGTGAATAGTAAATGGTTAGTTGCTGCATTAACGTCATGCGATGCAGGTGGTGAAACGGTTTGATGGAAATCTATCTTCGTATCACTAACTGAAAATCTTCGCTTGACATTCAAACTACTTATACAGGCAATTAAGTTCGTTTTTCCATAAAAAAGGAAACGTATTCTTACATTTTGTAAAAAATTTATGAGAAAAGGGAATAAATACTCCATGGTAGCAAGAGAAATTTTCCCAAGTAAAACCATTTGTGGAGATAATTGATTATCCAAAATAAGCTTTTACATTAACTGCGCGTGCATGAAATTAAGTCTTCGATCAAGAAAACATGATACATCCGTTTAAATATAACCTAAACAAGAGCACAAAAATTGAAACTGATGGTAGATATCTTAAGATAATATTCTTCATACAAACGGACATCCCATTCAAATGCAAACATTTGTTAGAACAATTCGGTATTTTTATCACTCTACTTTTCAGAGCTCCGAACACACTTCACTTTTAAAATGGCATATCGATTCTATGCGAAATATAATCATGTAAGTTTAGTACTCATCTACACAAGTTTCATTTTAATTTGTAGTAGCAAAAATGCAGACATTTCAAGGGATCATACTTCGTTGAAGGTCACGACAATTTTATTGCATCATTTCGAATTACAAAGGCGGACAACAGAAACGATTTGTTCCTTAAAACTTTTATTTGACTTGGATTTGAAAGACATTCAAATGAGGCATGCAAATTTTGTGGAATGGAAAACACTTTCCGACCGTGAGGAGCCTTTTGTGTTTTTCCCCAAATTCCAATCTGAAAAATCTTATAGCACCGCTCCTTCTACAAAGTACCGTTCCAGCTGCTGGAACACCGTGTTTTTGCTAGTCGAATTTGATCTTACCACCCTTCTGACAAATAAAAAGTCAATTGGCAGTCCATACTTTGATCACTACCTAGTAATTTCTCCCAGCCTTAGAATTATCCAGCGATCTCTATCATCCTTAGGAATTCTCAACGCGGTCATGTGCAAACAGGGATTACTTCTTATTGTTAAGGATTCATTAATTGAAATAACTTATTTCACTGAACCTGAAATCTACACAGGATCGATGACCACAACTGTATCAAAACTCCTACCAGCTAACAATAAACTCAACAACTTAAACGGGAGAACTCTTCGCTGTGCCTACTTCAATATTGCCCCATTCATAGTACAACTTCCAGAGTCAGAAGATTTTGACGGAGTTTCTTATCACGTAATCATGGAAGTTGCAGAGAGTACCAACTCGACTATACATTTGTATAGTGACTTAAAATCTCCAGGATTTGGCCGGTATTTGAATGGCTCATGGACTGGTTTAGTGTACGAGCTTGTTAGTGGAAGGGCAGATATTACCCCCATAATCGGTCCCAGCCTTCAGCGGCAATCCTTCATAAGCTTTAGCGCACCAGCCATTGTAAACCCTTTAATTAAATGTCTCAAATCTCCTCGAGCGTTTCGTCACTGGCACGCTCTTATCGACCCATTAACCCCTCTTGTGTGGCTGTACACACTGTTTTCGTATCTTGGCGTATCCACTATTTACATTGGGATAGTGGCTGTCAAAAGGCATTCTCGCCTAACATCAGCTATAAGTAATTCAAACAGTAAATGGCTCTCTCAGTCACTCCTTCAATTTTACTCCATTATCTTGGACCAATCCTCCATTCTTCCCAAAGGTTTCATTCCCAGATTCATTGTTATGATATGGGTACTATTCTCCTATATCATAGGTACAGCATACAAAAGTAATCTGGTGACTTTCTTGACCTTCACTGAAAAGCCAAAAATTCCAGCAAGTTTTGAACAACTCTACTACAAAGCCCCTCACTATGGCGTGATGGTTCACACTTTGGGTGGCATGGAAATGGAACTGCTAACAAAGTCTTCCAGTCCAGTAATGAAATCCATAGTAAAGCGAATGACAGTCACCAGAGACATTATGACTTGCCTTCATTTTGCCTCTCACGAAAACTCTGTTTGCATCGGATGGAAAGGAAGCGTCGTGGATTCCCTTGCTAAACATTCTGCCACAGATTCAAGTTTGAGATCAATGTTTGTATCCACTGAGCATGGAGGGGTGGCTCAGAGCTGTGTAGGATTGCAGAAGG